>JAVQJG010040006.1:0-11169 GCA_036024015.1 Craterocephalus amniculus | reverse complement strand
ATATTGACCTTTTGATGGAAAGAAAGCAAAGGAGAACTGTTTCTTTGATATTTTATAATTCCATGAGGTAATATTAATGAGATGTAGGCTATAAGTCATATTTCTAGGTGTCACTGATATGTGACACATAAATTAAAATCATGAATTTTGTCTTGATTAGTTAATGGAGTTGTTTAGATTTTTTTGGTTTCCTTTGTTGTTTCTGTCAGTTTAAACCTCAAATATGTAGTTGGTGAATTTTTATTTATTTCCTTACCATTAACAGAAAAGTGTTGCCTGAGCTGTCGGTGTACTGGATGTCCTCCTGTCTCAGTTTGCTCCTCTTGTCCTTGCTCTTTTTCTTCTTGCTGCCCTTCTTCTTGGCTTCTTCCTTCTCCTTCTCCTCCCTCTCAAAGTCCTCTGCCGTCTTCATGCGGATCATCGGCCACCAGCCCTTCAACTTCTTGGCACGGAAGATGGAGACCCGGGGGCTGGCCCGCTCCTTCGCCATCTCAATCTCACACTTGCTGGATGACTTGGCCGGACGCACCATGTTGCTGAGATGTAGCTCTATGGAGCCTAAAAACAGGATGTTGATGGTTTTCACTGAAATATTTGTTTAGTTGAGAGACAAATGTTGAATCTTTTATAAATTAGTAACTCATAAAGTGGAAACTTGAACTGGTGGTGATGTGTTGCAATGTTATCTAAATTCTGAAATGAATGAAGCCAGCAAGCTGTTCTATTTGCCATGCTGTTTTCACATCAATTGAAACATGTTTAACTCTTTCAGCAGCTTTCAAGTAAGAAAACTGGTCGTGTGTTCAAACATTTTACTAAATTTCCTGCATCTGGAGTTCAGTACTAGCTGTTTGTGTCTCACCAAGAAAGTCATTGGCTCCTATGCGGTCGTAGTCCCAGACCTGCAGCGTCAGAACAGCCGGCTGGCGAAACTCAGACTCTTCCAAGGAGAAGATGGACTCTTTCTTTTTATACACCACTTCTTTCTACAAGAGAGTTAGATGTTTATTTAAACCTTTTCACATCCAGTACTGTCTGATATTTGCTCATTTTTACCACTTAGGTCTGAATTGTTTGTTATTCTGTCACAAGATCAGTCTAACACATTATTTCCACATACAGTGCATGTCTGTTTGGTCTATAATTCTGTATAATAGAAGGACTGTGTTCAGTGTAAGGATATGAGTTCATTTTCAGATGGATGGAAACTTCACTGCAGCAGTGGGAGAGAGGCTGATTTTAGCAGCTTCCATGCATCCTGCTTTATGAAATATGCACATAAAGGGAGCGAGTGCTGTTACGTTTAAAAAAGTAATGGACCTCTGGTTGACTCAAGAGGAGACGAAGGGAGGAGATCAGCATGGATATATGGGACAATGAAATCCTGGAGTTTTTTCTTCATGTTTGCTATTTATTATTAAATCATTACATTTTATTTTTCTGTTCCATGAAATTGCCTTTATGTTTGCGATTATAACCATAAGATTATAAGGTGCTTATAGCAGAAACACTTATCTTCCCCTAAACAATCTGCTGATGTGCTGGAACATAAACCTTACTGTGGCAATCACACTGAATAATCTTATTTTTAATCATAATTTATGCCATTTCATCTTGCATACTGGCATGCTCCAAATTTATTGCATTAGTCAGAGTCATGCTAGTTCCCCCTAGAGGTTGCACAGTCCAATTCTGGTCCACAATGTCCAGTGTGCAGCTGCAACAACCTAATCCAGTCCCTCCAGCAAGTTGCAGTGTTGCAATTGCGATTATCAACAAAAATTCAACCAATATATAAAATATTTAAAGGAATAAATTGTGTTTTCCTGGTATTATGATCAATTTGGGATGAATACATGTTTTATTGCATTTTCCACCCGCTTTGAATTTATACTAGAGTAAGATTTGAAACTGCAACATCGTAACTTCCTGGAGGGAGTGCAAAATCTTTCTGGTTTTCTGTTAGCCGAAATATACACTGCTTCAGATTCTTGGACAAGGCAGTGGAAACTATTATGTATTTGGTTACTCTGGGGATTACACTAGGGTTGCATCAATACCAATACTCGGTCCGAAACAGCTCTAAAGGACTTGTATTCGTACCTGTGAAAGTTGATCGATGCCAGGATCCAATCCCAAGTTATTACGTGCAATGTTTGAAATTTTAGTTATGTTTTTTTATTTATATTTCTTTTTTTTATTATTTCACTATCGTTTGTTGTTAAAAGCAGAGAGGAAAATATAACCTGTCTTCCTATATATTGCATTTTTTTAGAGTGGTAGAAGTATTGGTATCGGTACGGTATCGGCAAGTACTCAGATTCAAGTATCGGTATCATATTGGTTTAGAAAAAAGTGGTATTATTGCATCCTTAGATAAAAAGCATTAATCCTTTCATCAGATAGAAAGGATAGAAGGAAAAATAAGTAATGGAGGAAAGTAATGGAGGAAAATGAGAGTGCACTCAACAAGTCCAGGCATCAACACAGTGTACCTCAGTAGGAAGGTAGTCGAAGCGAAAGATAAATCTCCAGTTGAAGTTTCCCTCTCCTGTTAGAGAGTTAAAGTGGACATCAGTCTCCTGCTTGTCTCCGTCCAATCCTTTAATCCATCTGCACAGAGAACAACACATCACCACTGAGAGAGGACCCAGGCAATGACTACTGAACCAAATCACCATTATTATGTGGATTAAACCCAAAACAATGACTGAACTGGACTGAGTCTGTTCAAGTCTAAAGAAATAGACATGCAAAGACTAGTTTGCATAAATCTAACCCTTTCATATAGATGTCAGAAGAAGGGACGCCTGTGAACGGGTTGACATCGTCCAGAAACACATCGTCCGCATTCCAGATGATGACACGCAGCTCGTACCTCGTATGATAAAAAACAGAGATAACCTGAAGAAAAAAAACTACTTTTCTCTTCTGTTCTACATTTGACTGTGTGGTTAACATACTGCTCTGGTAGGCGGGGCTTTATGTCAACGGGGGGCGGGGCTGGGATGTCCGTAGGAAACATGTCAATCCACATGTGGAGATGACCCTGCAATATGGAGAAACACACGCTGTTTTAATCCATCAGCAGTTCCCCAGCAGCAGCTGTCCTCAGCGCTCGTACTGCAGCTACCTGCGGGAGTCCAGGGTTGTCCTGGTTCAGCAGAGACCGCCTTTCCACGTGCTCTGGCACAAGAGGTACAGCTCCTGGGAGGAACTCGCTCATATCACCCCACCGATGCAGCACACTCAGGGCTGCATGCTCCTCCATCTCCTCCTGCTCCTCTGGAGAAGGCTGGTTCATCTTCAGCAGACCTGTCAACAACAACTCGGGCATCAGAGCTGCAAGCCTGGAAGAGGTTATCCTGGTATGAGGGGAGTATTACTAGCTATAGTATGTGGAATTGCTTTTATAAATCACAAAGGGATGGTTAAAGACTGTTCACTTCTACTTTGTTCATTATTAACATCAGAGTGGTCGTATTTTCACTGCATGTGGTTTCATCTGCCCCTCTCTACCTTCATGCATGTCTATCTTACCTTCAGGTACTGCATCTGGTGGAATTTTAAAGATCTTGTTGTGTACTTTGACTTCAGAGTTTCTGTACTCTGGAGAAGGGATGCCATTCTTCCTGCACAGCTCAGCCAAAACCGTTGATGGCTTCTTTGCATCTCGCCACTTATTGTAACCATCACTTCAAACAGAGACAGACAAGTTCACTTTTAAAGGAGCAGAGAGATACAAACATCCGGTCTGGGAGGCACTGGAACTAATGTGTTTTAGATCTAAGGTGTCGCTGTTGTTTTGGTTAGGATAATTTGTTCTGACACTAACTTGCTCTTGTGCTATTTTAAGAATTGGTTCTAGCTTTTTAAACCTTTTTATCAACATAACATTCATTTTAGAGACTCATAGTGCTGATATTGGCATGAAGAGAGGTACTAACACGTCGTAGTAAAGAGACAAGCCGCAGGAGGCCCGGTGGCGGCTGTAGAACCGGTTCTCCAAGTCAATCCGAGTCTCGCCAATTACGTCATCAGATCCCACAAGATCGTGGTCCAGAACCGTGATGACCAACTCTGTCTCCAGTGGGAAAGACACTCTGAGTTCAAACACCCTGAAAGACAGAGTCAGTCAGACAGACTGAGGGGCAGAGGGGGGAACAGATAGCCGGACTGACTTGCGGGCAGGTACTGACTCTCCAAATGTTGGGTTAAGTTGTTTGGGGATGTAGCGATCTTTGGTGTCCAAACTTTGGTCTCCCACTTTGACCACGAGGTATGGGTCGGCTTTACCATTGGGGTCAGTGGGAGCCAAATTAATGGCCTGCAGGACACATATGGACAAGATTTATGTTCAAGAGCGACAGTAAGTCAGACACAGCTTTCTTCTAATGATGTCAAAGACATTAACACAGTTAGGTGAATCCACATTTGTTAAACCCCTTGATTAGGTCGGATTATTTCTGGAATGAAATAATCAAAATTTAAAGGAAAAATACAGGAATTTAACAAATAAAAGGCAGATTTTCAACAAATAAGCAAAATAATAGAAGTTTAAATGTGTCATAAAATGCAAATATATAAAGCAATTACACGCAGATTTCTCTAAGATTCAGACGGTCTAAAATCAAACCAAATTATATTTGATCATTCGGTTTGGTTTGGCAATATTATATTTAAAAGGTAGTCAGTGGATCAAATCTTAATTCATAAATGTGTAAACGTAACTCTGAAAGATGACATCAAATGACCGGTAATGGTTTAAGCAGGTACAGATAATGGCTGGGTGGGTGGATGGCTTTACAGATACATAGGTGATAGTCAGCATGACATGTCTCTTCGAGGAATGACTCCATAATACCTTTTAAATTACAATCCAATTATGTTCACCAGTAATACACTTCAGGGCTCGAACTATACAACACTGGGTAAACAAAACGAAATCTGACATAATGCAGCCAAAACTAATATTATGAACGTTTGTTTTTCATTGTTTTGAATCCACATGTGAAGGAAACCAGACACAGACAAGTACCTTGATGATGTAGACTCTAACTAAGACTGTGATTGGTGAGTTTTTGGGGATTCCATTCGTGATCTGACACTGGTTGTCTTCTTGGTCTTCTGCTTCGATTGGATAAACCAGGAAGGAGCCCTGATAAAAAGTAAAGAAACAATGAACCCAGACAGACACACAAACCAACACTGAGAGCATCTGTCAGCATTACCTTGTATTTTCCCATCAGCCTCTCTTCATCATTCTCCTCATCCTCCTCAGTGCTTGCTCTGCCTTTGTAAAGAGGAAAGATCTGCAGCCAGTCCTGAAACTGACTGAACTCTGATTCCAGATCACCATTATATATCTAAAGAAAAACACAGGTTAACAACAACACCAACAATAAGACTGTGAAGAGCTTTAAATGTAATGAGGAGAACTTTGAAGTTGAAGTTCATACAGCAACGACCTTCAAAATGAACAGCTGCTGCTTTTTCTTTTACATGACGCTCAGCATCCTGACTGGCTCCAAACACAGAGAACTGTGATGCATCATCCAATCTAAGATTTTGTAATGTTGGCACGTGCAAGATTATTTTAGCGACATAATTTTATGTTGTTTCAGGTCACTTGATGTCTGTGTGTGAATTCAAACACATACTGTAGTTGTGAGTACACACTCAAGTTACACCCAAATGTTCTTTACATATTTGTAAATTATTTAATACATTTATAGCCACTGTGAGGCTAATTTCCCTCCCCAGAGGCTTTCGTCAGCTCAGCGGTTAAGCTGTTATGACTTTATACCTTCAAGGTTGCGATCTTCTTGCGTTTGGGGGGCTCAATCTCAACCGCCACGACTTCCTCCTCTTCCACCTCCTCGATGTTCGCCATGGTCAGATTCGCTCCATCTGCACAAAGTCGAAAACTTTACTAACACTGACGAACACAATCCAACAACATCCTGATAATTATTGTTGGGACTTTTGCTATGAAGATGCTGATTTCACTGACATTGACCTCTATTCGCTGTGGACAATAAAACCATCACCAACACCTCAGAAAGTATGCCTCATTACTATAAAGGACTATTAGTCCTGAAAAGCTCCAAGCAGCATGATGGAAACCACTGAAACATACATATGGTTTGAATCATCATTCTAGTGTCTGTCATCACTTTATGATGATGTGCCCACATCCAAAGGCTGGGTCTTCTTTTTCAAATCTGAGTCAAATAATACCACAGAATAATTTTTAGGACATGTTGGTTCCAACTGTAATAATCTATGTATAGGTTTATAGGTACATTTTTTTGTTTGTTTTGTTTTTGTGTGTGTGTGTGTCACACAACTCTAGTTTGAGTGGTCCCTGAAACTTTTTACTCTGTTTACTGGGAACTTTCACTCTGGAAAGTAAGAACATTATTTTAACTTCATCCCATAGCATATACTTTGGGGTAATGGTGCATTTCCTGAGAGAAACAATTAAATCTTTACATATCCTCCCTCAGTTGTGTCTGTATGGACACAAATGTGAACCATGAGTTCAGACAGAAGATTGTTACCTCGACTGACTGCTGTTGAGACAAACTGAAGCTCTATCACGTCGCACATTATTCCAAGAAGAGAAATATAGAAAAATCCCAGCAGAAACCGAACCGTACCTGTCTCTGCATGCTCTTCCATCTCCTCCTCCTCCTGCACAAAGAAACACATCGCTCACTTCAGCAATTATTCTAGTTATTCTTTTCCTTTTGGAGCAAAACAGAACAGCCTTAATGACATCTTTAACTTTGATTTTATATGTCAGACTTTATACAGTATAATATTTCTCTTTGCCTAATAGTGTGATAAATTACACTGATTAAATTATTGAAAGAAAATATTGACTGACTATGGTAACTCACTGATTTTCTGGAATGCACAGATCTAAAAATTATTAAAATAATTTCAATGACCTTAACGATAATCTAAAGAGTAAAAAACTGATCTGGCATTAAGCTGCGTTCAACCCACTGAATCATTATTTCCAAAACAATACAGCATAATTTCTTGAATTGGTTCATAGGTTTGTTTTATGACTCAAATTTGTCAAAGATCTAACAGAAAGGACCCTTTAAATCACCATTCTCTCAATTTCATGATATCAGCCTTAGTTATCCGTAAACCAGCCTTAATGTTTATTACATGTATTCCTTTTCCAAAATTTTCCAAAATTTCCAAGTATAAACATGGGGAAAGATGGTGTATTAACACATACACTGGCATCTACTGACAAATAATAAACTGAAGAAATATATCTTCACATGCCACATGGACTGCTAGTCAAAAGTTTGGATGTGTTTTCCCATTCAGTAGGAGAGTCTGTCAAAACTTTTGACTGACTGGAATAAATGCACTTTTTTTAAAACGAAAGCACAAAAGAGCAAAATTTGAGTTAAATGTACATCTCACCTGCTTCTCCAGCTCCTCCAGTGAGGCATAGTATTTAGACCACCAGTCCAACTCCTCCTTGTCAGGCGCTTCCTCCTCCAGCTCCTCCTCTTTCTTTGACAGCTTCTTCAGCGGCACCTAAATGCATTTAATCATATCAGTTAGAAAGTGTCTGTACCAGCTCATGATCCAGTTGTGTGCTATTGAAATCAGATTTTTGTGTTTCTAACAGAGAAGATAAACTGACAATTAGACGCTCACATTAACCATCCTTATGGGGTTGATGGGAATCTTTGACTGTGCAACTGTGAGTCCGCTGAGTCCCATTTTCTTCACGGACATCAGAGGGTTAACATTCATTGATTTCCTCCTCACTGGAGAGACACATAAAAACTGTGTCCATGAAAAGATTCAGGAGAGGAAACAGCTGTGAATCCCAGAGAAATGGGCCTTTAGAAACCAGAACCAATTCAGACTGAAGTGATGTGCAGACAGGCCTTTGAATAGCTCAGTGGATAAATTTGTGAATTTTTAATCAACTCAAGTTTGGATTTGAATTGATTATATTTTTGTAAGATAAGATACACTTAGCTGAAGTTCATGTATCACTGCTACAGTTTTATTTTCCAAGCTGCATGTGCTGTACACAATACACTGACAATGGTTACGTACCCCATACGACGAAACTTCATCGAGCCAAACTCAAGCCCTTATGGATGTCCTCTTTCTTTTATATACATCTGATACATTTTTGTCAAACAAAAGAGCTGCTAAGTTGTTTGAAAATCCCAAATGGGGATTTGGGAGTTGCAATAAACATCAAAAGATTCATAAATAGGAAAATAATCATGCAGCAACAAAAATGAAAAGAAACTTTGACTGTTCACTGAACAGCAGGAGACTCAACTTCAGTTTATAATAACCGGTGACTGCATCAAGTAAATCCTTGATTCCTGCAATAGTCATCATTAAATGTCATACATATCTGTATTATAATAAGCTAAATTACATAAGTCCAGCATGTTCTCATTTGAAAAAAATATTAAATTATATTTAAATGTCAATCAAAGTAAAAAATGTTTATAAAACTACTAGCATACTACTCTTCATAAATGTTTCCTAAAGCCTTATCTTCTGCATTTATCCATCATTAAACCAAATTAATGAAGATCTATAATGTCAGGAACACTCGGATTCAGCTATAGTTTTAAAAATAAATCATTATTTTAATTATCATGTATCATTATTTGAGAGGCTGCAGACAAATCCCCTGCAGTCGGGTACTTTTGCATTATTTAAACTGTCACACAAATGTTCACCAAGGGGATCAAGGCTTTATAAAGTTAAACATCTCCGATAAAACTTTCCCAATACATACAGAATTTGCACAACCTGTTACAAACCTTTAAAGCGGTTACCTTTGGTTATTTGCTCCTCTTCTTCCTCCTCTGCTTCCTTTTCGAGAGCATAGTCCATGAGGTTCTGGACCACATGAGAGCCTACCAGAGCAAGCTGTCCGAACGCTCGATGCTCCACCACAAACACCGTCAGAGGAGGATGGAGGTAGGACTGCTCTGGCAACTCCTGATTGAACCACACATAGAAAAAAAATTAAACATTTCAGAGGATGTTAGGTTTATCCCTGTTCTGTATGCAAATAATACAGGTTTGTTTTCCAAATGCATTTGTGCCACATTTCAGTAATAATGTGGACAGAAACTGACCACATCAATGTAGCGGACCACTTCTTTGAAGTTTGGGTTGGTTTTGTAGCTCTGGATCTCCTCGGACTCCAGCTGTCGTCCTGCACACTCCACCTTGACCATGGGACGCTTCACTTCAAACAGATGCACCCTCTTCAGCTCTCGCAGACCCCAGAATAGAACCTGAAAACACGAGCAATGAGGAGCCGAGAATCCCCTAAAAAACACCAGCAATATGCCAACAGTGTCTGTCAGAGTAGGTTTACCTCAATCCTGAAGGTTTTCAGAACAGGCCGGACTCCCTCTGGGATGACGTAACATCTCTGCTCATCTACATAGGTCAGTTCCTGAGGGTCCACACTGACTGGGAGACGAGGCTGCAGGGAGATTTTATTTTATTTTTTTATTTTTTTATGTTGGATTGATTCATGCATCCTGTCTTAGTATTTTGGTTGAAGCATATTTCACATTTTATGAAGCATTGATCTGATTTTGCACATTTTTTTCATTATTTTTATTTTCTTTATAATTCACCGGTTTAGATATATTCAGACAATCTAGATAAATTGAAGAATTTATCTAGATTATTTTAAGTATTTTGATTGGAAGTTAAACTGTAAATGATTTAACATGAGATGCCAATAAAGGCCTACACAACAGTGGTACCTGCATATAATAAAAATCTAGAAAAGGAAGTGAAATAGATTTCTCTCTTCTGTGGAACCTTTCTACATTTGCATTTCCCTTGTAAATATTTGTTCCTTTGGCAGACACTTCTATGCAAACAGAAGGTTTTTTAATTGTTAAACAACTGATTAACTCCAAGCTATAAGTTACTGGCTTTTATTAGGGCAATATTTTACATCTGAATTAGTTTAAGTGCAATCAGTGTGAAGTAATAAATCACTGCAAGTATTTTTTCTGTGTTTGCTACGTCCCCACCTCTGCCAAGGAGGTTATGTATTTATCTGTTTGTCTGTCTGTGGGCAACATAACTCAAAAAGTTATGGACAGATTTCGATGAAACCTTCAGGATAGCTTGGAAATGATACAAGGAACACTCAATTAGGTTTGGGTGAAGATCCGGAAGAGATCCTGGATTCTGGATCACCTTGAAATTTTCGTTAACGTTGCGGTAAATAGAGCATAAAATTTAGCATTTCAATATTTAGACTGATTTCTGACCGATGTTCATGAAACAAGAGACACTGATTAAGGCTGTGGTTACCTATCACATCACTAAGAAAATTTAGGGTGCTTTTACTTTTTAGCCTACTGTGCATTTACTATTGTAGATAGAAATTTCAAGGACCATCTTATACATAATTCAATCATGCATTAGTATGTTAACGGAGTAGCTCGATCTTTAATATCCGAGGAAACAGATCGAGATAAATTGGGCATTACATCAACCAAGGAGGTTATGCTGAATCTATTACCAAGATACTGTGGAAAAAGTAGTTTTGAAATAAAATTTACCCTCAAGACATATATATATGGAGCTAGAGCCAGAAGAAAACCGCCATTACTTTTAAAAAGTGATTTTTGTGAATATCTACTTAAGTAACAATGCTATCAATGTGAAGCCAACTGCTAATAGTATGTTTTCATGTTCAAAGAATCTAATAAAATAGATAAACTAAGTATAGCATTATTGCAACGTTGACATACTGAGGTTTAAAACAATAAGTATGTTATGTATCATATTTTGGTGTCAGTTGTCAAATCATAGACCTATTTCGAGCTGTATAGATTCACAGTCGTATCTCTCTCTCTTTCTCTCTCTCTAGCCATCCATCCATTTTCTGAACCGCTTAATCCAATTGGGTCGCGGGTGTGCTGGAGCCTATCCCAGCTATCAGCGAGCGAGAGGCGGGGTACACCCTGGACAGGTCGGCAGTCTGCCCTGGAGAACATGTAAACTCCACACAGGAAGGCCACAGTGTCAAACCCCTCCTCACCTGGAATTAGACGCCCCCTCTGGCTCCTGACCAACTTGGGACTCGAACCCGCGGCCTTCTCAGTGTGAGGCCGC
>JAVQJG010040003.1:0-25440 GCA_036024015.1 Craterocephalus amniculus | reverse complement strand
CTGTGTTTGTCTGCTATATGATATATTTAACTGAAATTGATGATCCAAACAACCAGTGATTTATAAAGAAAAATCTTGAAAATGATCAGGGGTGCCCAAACCTTTGCATATGACTGTATTTATTATATTATATTCATTTATTTTTTAATATAAAAGAAAATGATATAGGTTTTTGTTTTTTTCATCAGGTTCTGTATTTTAGCTCCATAGAATTAGGATTGTCTACAGTGACGCTAATGCTTGACTTATTTCTTCGAGTAGTATTTTGGTGCATGGACTCCACAGAAAGTTAAAGACAGGGTGACAGAGGTCCTTTATGGCTGGACGCTGTGGCTTAAAGAAGAACCTAAGATTCAGGAAGCCTACAGTATGCTGAAGAAACAAGGTAAACTATGCCAACTATAACATCTTCCTGTAAGTTTGGGCTCTTCTTTTCTGAGAAACACTGATATTAAGTAACTGATTCCTTAGTATTATGACATCTCAAAAGTAAAGTAAATTTGTTTTTCAATTATTTGAGGTATTGTAAAGAAAGACCCCAAACTACCAGATACTGTTATTATGGCTCCTCCACCACAAAGAACAACAGAGTCTGTGTTTGACCAGGAGGACAAGGCCAAGGTGAGTTCCGATCGCATATAACAGCATATCAACCAAATTTCATCTTGCTAACATGTCTTTGTGTTATAAGCTGTTAGCAAGGTTACTGAAGAGTGGCCGTCCAGAAGACCTGGAAACTGCTAACAGGCTCATTAAAAGCACCATAAAAGAGGTAAGGAGAGCCGTGGTTGATCTGTCATCTTTTCATGAATGCAGTCATTGTATGAATCATCCTTTCTCTGCATGGGCTTCTAGGAGCAAGAAAAAGCTGAGAAGGTGTTTAAGCGGGAGTCAACTCTGAGGGAAGTGGAGAGCAGCACTAAGCAGTTCAAAGAGCTACTGAACCAGCACATAGCTACTGGAACTTCACTACAACCCAGTGATGATGTCAAGGTATGTTAGATGATACATCGGAGCTAAAAATGGTTTTGGAGGTCTGGAAGTCAGGAAATATTGGAATTTTTTTCTTCTCTCAGTAGAAGCAAATAAATGGAGAACAATGCTATTTGTCACAGTCCCAGTATTAATTGATAATGTTTCAAAGCATTTTGTGACGTTTGGAATACTTAACGATCTCAGTCTTCAAGTGTGCGCGCTCATGTGACTTTACAGGAAAGTCCATGACATGGTTTTTGTCTTCATTGGTTTTAGTCCACAGCTGTTCAGTGCTCCTTCAAAGTTTTTAGATGTTTTGACGCTCAGCATCCTGCTACAGTATTTTTCCTTCTCTAAATAAGCAAGGGAGAGGTGTTACTGTATATGAATACTCTGCTATCCTGTTGTTGTTCTTAGGTTGATATTATGTAATATTATTCTCTCTTCTGTTTGCCTCTTTCCTACCAGGAAATTCCAGCATACATTTCTTTGTTTCCTTCTATCAGGAAATGCTAATATACCTTTGCCAACCTCAAAAAACTGGTTTTGTTTACCATCCTAAGTGGTTTACAGCCACTCCCCATCTTTCAACAGTCTTGTTAGATGGCTCTCTCTGACCTGGTTGATTGGAGTCTTGAGTTTTTTATTTAGGGAATTCTCCTTGCTGAACATGCTTTTCTGTCTGTCAGTCAGTGGGCAGCTTAGTGTTTCCCATGCGCACAGGCCTAGAGGCCTGGCACAGGTTTTCTAGAAAAGAAAAGCAATAATAATCTTCAGTCTTCTTTCTGTGGCAGGCAGGTTCTGAGCTTTCATGTGAGATATTACTGTCAGTACAGTTTAAATAAATATGATATACGTCCAGTTTCTTTTTGTTCTGACAGCAGCATTCTCAGTGAAAATGAGGTCTTGAGTTTCCAGTTGGATCCCCAAATAAATTGATGATAAAACACAACATATGTATACATTAAAAGATGTGTTGCAAGCCAGATGATGTTGTCACTAAATTAATCCTCAGCTTGTTTGATTTAAAAATGAAGGCACCCAACATTTGCTTTCTTCTCCTGCAACTATAGGCGCTGTATGAGAAATGTGACCGACTGAGGCCGAGCCTGTTTCGTCTGGCCAGCGACACAGTAGACGACGATGCAGCTCTGGCACAGATCTTGGCAGCAAACGACGAGCTAACACTTGTAGTGAATGCTTACAAAGACCTGATTGGGAGAGGAGAATGTAACGGAGGAAAAGCAAGAAGCAGAAGTGAAAACATCACGAGTACAAATATCCGTAAGCTTTATTTTGTTCTTCCTGCAAAATCTTGGACTTTACGTTGAGCCTGTACTGTGGAAAAACCCAAACTTCTGTTTTCTGTTTGATCTCGTTTTCTCCTTGTTCAGCTTCGACAAGCCGTAGAGAAATTAAGAGCTACCACCTCATCGATCTGTCAGCGCTGGATTCTCCACAGACCCACAGGAAAGCTTCACCACCTGAATTTGAGTCATCGTCACCGATCTTCTCTCATTTGGAGAACCCCGTTTTCTCAGAGGCTGAGCAGGACTTAAATGAGTTAGGTGGGCTTGGGGGCTTGCCTTTGTACCCTCTTGTTTCTTATTTATTAGTCTGATAAAATGCTTCATCATGTAATAATGTTGTGTTATTACAGAATTTGATAATTTGGTCTCAGAACAGACAGAGAACCCAAAGTCCTATTTTGAAGAACTTATGCAGGTGAGACTTAAAGTTAAATATACAGACTTTAGTTTAAATATAAAGATTAGATTTAAAAGTGTGTTTTATTTGCAGAGTGGTTTAACAAAACATCACGTTTTCTTTAGCTTAACAAAGACATCCAGACAGCGAATGCTGAGCAGAACGGTGACAACGGGGTTTTTCTGAGAGCCTGTGGATGTACAAGAAGCAGTGCGCCATCAAATGGAGCAAACACTTGGTGAGGATGACTGATCCCTTAAAAAGGAGAAAGGCAGGAGTGAAGACTAAAATGTGCTGTCAAAGTTAACACGTTATTAAAGCTCTGTCTGTGTAAGAAATGTGAAAGAAAACGGATAGAGAATGGATATTTTACACGGACACTTACACTTTAAAGTTCTGAAAAGTGTTTTTTCTGGACCAGACTGAGGTATTTTATCAGCCAAGTTCTCCAGATAACACAGGGAAGGAGACTCAAGCGACCACAGGTTGAGAAATAGAAAATGAAATTAAACTTCTGGTGACAAACTCTTCAGTGTTGCGATGCATTCAGAGTAGCTCAGAAATCACAACTCCCACAGTATACCCCAAATACTGTAAAGACAACTACAACATTAAAACCTAAACAAATTAGGATTAATATCTGTTTACAATAAATTTTGGTTGCCTAACAGCTTATAATAGTATAATATCGTGACAAATATCCTGTTAGAAAATATAAGATAAAATAAAAAAAATGTAAAGAATTGTGCAATTAATATGCGATTAATCACAAGTTAATTCATAGTAAAAATTGTAATTGACACGCCGCACTACTAAATAACTTTAATACATCACATAGATTACATTACTGATGATCTCGAGTCCATTTCTTTTGTTGAAGGCCACTTTTATGATCAGGAATTTACTAAGGCAGCTTATACTGTAATAGTCTCCATGTTGAAACATTGCACAACACCAAAAACCCACCTCAGCCACAGTTTTGTCACTAGCAGAACTAGTGGCAATGTCCCGTTGCTGTTGAGCACCATCACGGTGTGTGTTTTGGGATAAACATTTGCAGATGTGTGGGAATAATTACAATATGTTAAAAAGATTCAATTTTTCCTTTCCTCCCTCTCTTGCACGCCTAGTGTCTCAGGTTTTGTTTTAAGGGGTTTATATCAACGGTTTTTTCTCCAGTTTAGAGACCTTTTTTGTTTATTTCAGCTCTGTATAATGTAACCTACACTGACACCTGCTGACAGCAAAGCACAGCCTGGTTTATTCACTGCACGCCATTTAATGAAAATGTATAAAGTGGCTCTTCTGTCACTTTTAGAAACTTGGGAGAGAGAATGAAATATTGATTTAATTTCTCTGTTATTGGCTTTGGCACTTGGAATAAAGATGCTGTTAGAAAACAGCAATTCAAACTAAATGGTTTTTGACCTTTCAAGCATCTAAGCAGAGATTATTGTTTCCTTTATCCTCTCAGGTCACTGCCTCACATTCAGCAGTTCACAGAGTCAGCGCCACTGTCCAGATCACAGAAACAAACAAATGAAGTCTCTGGACCTTCACAGAAACTGGAGGATAACTCCAGTCTCTCTCAGTCACTGAAGAATGTCTTTGTACCGCTGGAAAGCATCAAATCTAGTAAGTTTCTCAAGGCTGGATGTCTTCTTGAAGCACTTTGCAGGAAACTGCACGAAACTTCACTTGCACCGTTTTGTATTCGTAGTCTTAACACAACTTAAGCAGCTATCAGTTCGTTGTTTTATAGACGTTTTCACTAACCAACTGTTGTTTTCTTGGATGTGGTACTGTAGGTCATCTGGAGCCAATCACATTCTACAATCGGGCTGGAATCCATATGTCTCTCCATTTTGCCAGGGACTGTCCACCTGGACATCCAGGTGTGGCTGTCATCGTCATGTCCACAGTTAACACGTCTGCTCTTGATGTGAAAGACTTCATGTTTCAAGTTGCTGTTCCAAAGGTAACAAACTACTCACAGTGCAGCGCTTTTTTATTATTTACTTATTATTGTTAAAAAACCTTTTCAATCACCAAAACATGTAGGTTAACAAAAGCCCCATGCTATCCAGTTTAATGTGTTCTTTCCATCAGTTACGTATCTAAATACACTGGGTATTGTATTAACCAGGGATGATACAATATAAGGTAAAGTCATGCTTGGAAGATGTCTTCAATAGTCACATCTTCATTTTGTACATTCTTCTTACTTGTGTGAGCTGTATTAGCACCCAGGGCTTCACCACAATATATTTTACCTGGTTAGAGTTCAGATCTTCCGCTGTGAGCTATGTAATCTATGCTTTAGAGACTTTCAGTCAATATTACTGCCTTTCATAAAATTCTAAATATTTTGTAGACTTTATTTGATAATTCATTGAAATTTGTTTTAGCGTTAGTATTATGTTTGTTTTTACCTTGGAAACAACAGTGCTGGGTTCACGTGCCTTTTCCAGTTACATGTGAACGGACCATTCAGTGACTCCAGTCAGTGCATAACCAGTGTGTAGCCGTGTCCTCCAGCAACCGGTGGAGGCGGATGGCCACCTGCCGGGTTCTGTGAGAGGTTTTTCCTTCCTGTTAAAAGGAGTTCTACCTTCTCGTGGTTGTCCTTTGTACTGTATGTTCAGAATGGGGGATTGGATAATCTGTTGGTTTTTCCTAACTAGACAGTTATATGTTATGAATTGACAACAGACTGGCTTGAATTGATTGTCCTTAAAGTGCCCTGAGATGACGTTGTGAATTGGCGCTATACAAATAAAGCTGAATTGAAACCAATTGAATTGTGATGGTTCAGACCCACTTCTATGTTTCACTGTCTCATTAATGCATATGATCTACAGGGCCTATAGTCAGTGGAGTTTTCCCTCAAGTCAGGCAGTGAGCTAAATGTTTAAACAATTTGATCTAGGTGTCTGCATATTGATCAAGGTACATTTCGATTTAAACTGGATTTTGTTTAGTATATTTAGTCTTTACACGCCTATCTGCAGTGTATTTGAGCTCCTTAAATGCGGAAGTTTGCTTATTTGTTCTCTGATTATATTTTTTATTAACTAAAAAGGGTATTGGTGTTGTTGGTTGAAATAATTTGAAGAACTACTACTTCTGTTGCAACCTTGTCTTTTGTACCTTGTCTTTTGTATTATTAGCTTATTTTCACTTCAATATCTGTCCTGCAGACCATGCAAGTGGGAGTCCAGCCTGCCTCCAGGACAAACCTGCCGCCTTACAACCCTCTTCTGCCTCCACCTGCAGTTTCACAAGTCATTCTGCTAGCTAATCCTCAGAATGTGAGTATGGGTGCATTGCAGGCATTGTGCAAAATTTAAAGCATCCAGTGAATCCATCATTTATAATGTAGGAAAATTCTGGACAGATTTAGAGTGATATAATTGGATATTATTAAACCAACATGAATAGTAGTACCAAATTCAGAAAGAATAAATAGAAATAATGACATCCATCTGGAAGAACATAGTTGATGTAGCCTCTCTTCCCTTTTCAATAAGGATACATATGCCAGGCTGGTCATTATTATCTCAGTGCTGTTGTAGATACAAACGTGGAAGTGTGGTTCAATGAGGTGGAATTCATCTTTCCTCTTGTTGCTTGTGAGCTGTTGCTTAATGTCCAAGCTCAGGTTGACTCGGACTCAGACTTTATAAAGAGACGTGTGCAGAGCTTCACAACAAGCTGCAAGTCTGCTTATTACCAGTCGATCTGAGTCAGGTGTGTTGGAGCAGGGAAAGTCCTAATGCCTGCAGGATGCCGGTCCTCATGGACTGGAAATGTGCTCTGTTACGTCCTCTCTCTGGTTCACTGGATGGTCTGTTTGCTTTCACACTGGATACAAACTACGCCAGTTTAAGACCTTACAACAGGTTTCACCTGCATGTAAAGTATGACGCCTGGTTTAAAGCTTTTAATTTCTGTTGCAGGTGTGGTTCAGTGTTGTTGAATTTTACATTTGACTTTTGCAGTTTTCAGTGTTTGAAAAGCTGAGAACTTGAGGATTTTGAGGAAATTAACATTTTTCATGTGATTTTACAACATATTTTAGCAGAGGTCAAATAGAATTTATTAAGCCTTATTTGCCAGCATCCTTTAAGGACTACCTCCAACACACCTGTCTTGTTCATCTTCAGCATATTTCTGTTGTTTGCCTAAGATGTATGTGTTTTTTCTTTAGCGGATGGTCCGTCTGCGCTACAAACTTACTCTGAAACACGGAGGCCAGCAGCTAAACGAGACCGGAGAGATTGACGGCTTTCCTGACTGGAGTTCTTTGACCGGCCACTAAAAATTCCTCATATTCAGTTAAACTCTATTGAACCTGGAATCAGGATGTTGAGAGAGAGTTATGTGACGCATAGAAAAAAGAAATGCACCTCTGATAGCAGCAGCAGATAAAATTACACCAATCAGGACTATTTAGGAAATGTTGTTTCCACTGAAAGTATTTAAGTAGTGTAAACTCTGTTTTGCAAACAAAATGACAGGTTGATCTAATAGAATTTCATGCAGTGGTTAACTAGTTACGTTATTTTTATCCTACTTTAAGAAACAAACAGAACAACGAGAAAAAAACTGCTGAAGCTGTGACTGCAGTCAGATGGCTGCAAGGTTGTTTATCCTGTGTCTGAGGACATTAACACTCCAATGGTTTGAGCCATATTGCAGCAGTGTCGTTCTTACAGTGATGCCTTAACATGTTTCCCATCATGTTTCTCCAAAGTAAATTTTACATTTGTGATAAAGTTTAGCATAGACTGTGATAGGTTAGACATGTTTGTAATTTATAATTTTTAAAAGTCCTCAGGTTGTTGTCAGCACAGTGAATATACAGCGTTTACAATTCACTGCCTCGGTATATGCTGACGCTTTATGGGTTACATGTGTGCAATGTGAAAATCCTTCATTTGCTTTTGAGTATTTTTTAGTATTCAAAACTCCCAAAGTGTCTCAATGAAACATGTTTAAGATGATTTTATTGTGTATTTATTTTACAAATGAGGTTTGTGACTTAAAGAGTGAAAGTTGTTTTTTCTGTCATTGACGTAATGAAAACTATTTCATAACGGAATTTCAGATAATCGAAAGCAACTCAGGAAAGTGTTTCTTTCAGTGTTTAGTAGTCTGATCAAACAATGACTAAATATCCTACCATTGCAAATCAGTCTGAGCGAGGCTTTGACCTTGTCTCATAAAGAAACATTCACAGTCATTTATCCTGTGGCAACAGTGTACCAAAATGTTCAAAACTACAGTAACGGGTCACGGGAACAAATTCTTAGGATTAACAGGTGATGTAGCTGCTGTAAAGATGGTCCAGTTCTGGCTGTTTAGAAATGCATTAATGCCATCAATTTAAATTTTTTTTAACTTCAATAAAAAGTATTTTTTTCTGCTTTAAGATTTCATACATTGTGTCTGTGCTAAATAATTTACAAATCATTATCTTTAACTTCTTTGAAACTGGCATTGTAAGACACATCTGGGAGAATGAAAGTTAAACTTTAGACATTTTCATGGAAGACCTAACATCTTCTGTTAACAGTTTGTCAAAATTGTCACATACACACAAATTGGCTCTGAGTTTAAAGCTTTTAACCTGACAAATAAAATCAAAGTATTTCTATAAAGGAAAAACACTATTAAATGAATTGATCATATTTATTATATGACATCAGCAGATTAAAATACATGTTTATTATGTACACATATGTAACAGGGGTGTAAGATAAAGTGCCAAATACAATTTTTACAAAACGAAACCTAAAAAAATAAAAAGGGAAGAAAAGAAAAAGGAAATTTGTGGAAGACCATCACACCCGTTGGCCTGGCCCCCGCAGATTCATTGCTTCGTGATGAGTAGCCCCCGTGGTTGGAAGCCGGATTGCTTAGTGCTGGTTGTGGGACAGTTTGGCACAGTTCAGGTGACAACGTCACAAGGGGATAAACACTTTTTTTTTCTTTTCACATGAATCAACATTGACACATAGAATAGATCAGCCTTTTAAGCTGTGAACGTCTCCACGGTGAGAAAACGGTAGTTCACGTATCCTTTAGAAATGGTGTCAGAAATCCAGCATTGTTGCTTCAGGGTTAGTATGTGAGGAGGTTACGCTGCTCTCTGGCCACAGGTGTGTGTCCTGTTCCCAGGTGGAGGGTTTTCGTTGTAAATATAACACGACAAATCCACCCTTCCAGAATTATTAGCCTTTTTTCTCTCATTTTCTGTCGTTATTTTCTCAGCTGCTCTTTGAGATTAAGGTTGCTGTTTTCCCGTCATTCCCCTCATCAGTAAGACATAGACGGTGACCAAGAGACAATGGGTGATAGTCTATAAGAACTGGAGAACAGGCACACACTTATTTGCATCTATGTATTTCAGAGCGTTTTTCTTTTATTTTTTCTAGGAGCTACAAAAGGTTGATTAAACCAGCAACCCCCCCACTTTTATTATTATTATTTATTCCCAACGGCAGTGAAAGATGCACAGACACCAGGGGAAGAAGACTTGGTGGCCATTACCACCTGAATAGCTCGCTGCAGCAGACACACTGTTCAAGTCCAGAGAGGGCTGCTGTCCATGTCTTCACTGCTGCTCTTACAGTAAATGTCACTCTGAGTTTTTTAAGATGTCCGAAGGAGAGCTCTGACCTTCAGATCAGAGTCCCATGACAAAGCGGATACCTTGTATTATCAAAAAAGGGCATCCTTAGGTCTTTGTCATCATCTACAGCCATAATTCTGCCTCCTGGAGTCTCTGGCTCGCTACATCCCTCCTTAACATTTCCCGCGCTGACCCTGTTCATTTATCAACTAACTCTCTTCTTCTTCTCGAGCTCCATCTTCCTCATCCTCTTGAGGTGTTTCCTCCTCATCTTCCTCTTTCTCCTCCTCCTCCTCCTCCACATTCTCGTCTGTCTCTTCCTGCTCCTCTTCAACTTTAACTTCCATTTTTGTTTCCTCTTCTTCCTCCTCCTCCTCCTCCTCTTCTACATCCTCTGCTTCCACATCTGCATCCTTGGTTTCAGTTTCCTCTTCCTCTTTGTTTTCTTCGTCTATCTCCATGTTTGTCTCTTCCACATTATCCTGTCCATCTCCTTCCTCATTTTCTCCATCTTCCTCACCTTCTACTTCATCATTTTCTCCATCTTCCTCCTCCATTTCTTCTTTGTCTTCTCTTATTTCCTCATCTTGTGCTGTACCGTTCACTTCCTCTTCTTTCTCAGTTTCTTCTGTTTGCTCCTCTTGTACATGGTCATCTTCCCGCTCTTCCTCTCTTTCTTCACCCTCCCCTTCTTCAGTTTTCTCCTCTTCCTCCTGAACTCCATTCTGCTTGCTGCTGTGAATCTCTCCATGGTATTTATCATTTTCAGCATGATTCTGCTCCTCCCCGTTTGCCTCTGTCTGGCCGTCCTGCGGTCGGTCTGAGTTGTTGTCATTAGAAACGGCTCCCCGGCTGCTCCTTTCATTCCTCCCGCCGCTGCTCCTCAGGTGTATGTGGTTGTGGTTGTTGTGCTCCATGTCCTCTAGGGTGAGTTCAAACTGGAAACGGTCGTGCTGCAGGTGTCTGTCGGGCGGAGGTGAGGGGGACTGGGGCATTGCGTTCAGGTACCATTCCCTGTTCTCCTCCAGTGTGTCCAGCAGCTCCTGGGCGTCTGGATGCACCAGGTCAGCCCACGTCTCCCACAGCGGATGGACTATATAGTCGATGAAACCCACCTGCAAAAGAAAGAATAACGCTGTTTGATTTACCTGAAGTGATGTTTACAGGTGGTGCTATATAATTAGTTCAACCTCTCTGGAAACTCTGGCTTGTTCAGTATTAATAAGAGGATCCATCAATCTGGTGTCTTACTGTAGATGACATTTCATAACAGTTGTTTGACTTCCTCTTTGTTTGGACCAACATCAGGGAAGTTGCACCATCTTGAAACAACATGCTTAAATTCTTTTATTATTTGGAAACAGAGAGGTTTGCTGTTTCTCCTTGTTTACAGTCTCTGTGCTTAACTAAGCTGTGTGGCTTTTTATTAAATATGTTAATTAGGTTAATGAAAGGCTGCTGGTGTAAACTTGGAGGCAGACACAATCTCTCCCTTATCACTGTCTCAAGTAAGTCATGTCTTTAAGTTCGGCTATTCACTCAGTGGGATCAACTGTTTCCAGTAACTCGCCATGATTTAAGGAGAACATTTCAAGCAGCAATTTGCTAAAGTGTTGTACAAAACCATGAAATAAAAAAGTAATAGGCTACATGTTAAATGAGTTTGATCAAAAATAAGGACAACATATTAAAATACTAATAGTTTTAAATGCATATTATTTAAGCTGTGTTTAAATAACTGGCAATAGAAAGGGTACAGTAAATTAACATTGGAAGGCTGCTTCAGTAAATAGAAATCCTAAAACTTATGACAGTCTTTAAGACTAAAATCAGAATTAAATCTGGCTCACAAAATCTCAGCATGGGTCTGAAAATAGTATTATTGTGGTTCTTAGAGAGTTTCTCTGAGAAACTCTTGATAGATATAAGCATATTGAGTTATTATGATTTAGTGCAGGTGGATTGGTGTATCATCTCCACAGAAATGGAATGAGGGAGTGAACTTGTGAGAAATGAAGCCCAGGGGAAGCATATAGTGAAAATAAAATGAATCCAAAATATATGTCCTTGTTGGACTCCACTAGTAACCGTGACAAGCTGAGCCTTTTATATAGTTGTATGTCTAAAAGAGTTAGACCAGTTGTAAATTACAATGGCTTGTGTTTACTTTAAAAAAGTGGGAACAACGTCCAAGACAATTAGTGGATTTTTTGTATTGACAGTGATCTGAAAAAAAAAGCTGAACAAGAAAAAGAATGGCTCGTATTATATCGTACATGATTGATCTTAGAGAGCAAACATTTACAAACCAAACCAGTTCACACTGTGTATTGTGTGGAAGAGGAAAGAAGCTTCCTTTGGTGAACGTATGAGATCTAATAGGTTTTAGTTTCAGGTATATTCTACTGTTAGTGTTCCTGTTATCCTTGTCCACCTGACGCCCTGGCTCTCATTTTCATGGCTCATTATTAACGCTAACAAGATGTTCATTACCTGACTCTTCTCTACAGAGGCAGTGTGTTTGTCACACATGGCGCTGATCTCCATCCCTCTTTCTCGTTCTTTGTCACCCTGTCGAAAGAACTCCTCCATGATCCTCTCGGTCCATTGCCTGTATAGCGGTAGCGGCTTGGTGGGGTTGCTCAGGTCTGCGCAGTGCACCATGTTCCTCAGCACCTTCAGCAGTCACACATCAGATGATTGTTCACTGATTCGACATCATATTCTTTTTTCTGGATGTTAAAACCACGACACAGAAACATTTTGTTGATTCTTGACGAAAATATGAAAAACAAGTTACCTGTATTCGCTCGTTATAGTAGTCCAGGAGCAAAACACCTGAGCTCGTCACCTTCTTCGTCTCAACCATGGTCTTCAAATCGGCCAGCAGAGTCATGTGTTTGGACATGTCTGTGGCCAACACCTGCAGACAGACTGACAGGTCTGAGCTACTCCATCCAAAACTTTTCTTTTACTTTCTTGTGTGTTTGAACCTTTGTAACGCGCTCTGTCATGGTATCTCGTAGAACAAAAGGGGTCAAGGTTTATTAAATTGAGCATGAATCACATTAAAGGGATACTGTGTAACTTTTGGCCACTAGGGTTCCTAAACCTGTTGTTTCCCCCAAAATTAAACTTTTAAACCAATATCAGTTTAATGTGAGGATTAATGGATGATTTCTGGGGACAGTAGTGTTCGACACATCCACTTTGAATGAGTGGATCCGTCTCTCATGGGATCATGTGACCTGCAGCGCTTTGGTCGACAGGTATAAAACACAGTGGGCTGTGCTTCTTGCTTCAATTTTCCATGAAAGTTGGTCAAATCTGAACACAGTAAGAGTGTGACCACAGTGTCTTTGGAGCCTAGAAAGAAAAAGACTGTATAATTCTGCAACAATGTCATGTGGCCTGTGGTAAATTACAGGTTTAGCCCCCTAGTGGCCAAAGGTTACACAGTATCCCTTTAAAGATCTGATCCTAGAAACATCCTAGACTGCTATATACATCTTTAACAGCCTAAAACTGGCAAGGAAATAAATGCAACTTGTTTTTTAGAGACTGAATATTAAATGAGGCTCGTGTGTTTTACAGTAAAGGTTCTCACCATATCAATGACAAGCTTGCGAAGGCTCTGGCGCTGCCGCTTGGTGAGGTTCTGGAAGATGTCGCAGTTCTCTTGATGCAGCAGCTTGAATCCCACAGCAAGGTGATGGTTCTCCAGGACCGATTCATCGTTATACATCAGGGCCAATTCAGAGTCTGGGCGCAGAAGGCGGGGTGTGAGCAGAGGCTGAAACATCAAGACTTCTGTATCTGAGTTCTTGCACACTTACTGGTATTGATGAGGAACTGGTTGGAAACTCCAGGATGGTCCACATCGTGGATCGCTGCTGCGAACAAAGCAGCGAGGATCTCAAGATCGGTGAAGACAGCCTGAAAGACGAGTAAGTAGTAAGTGGAAGATTCAGTCTTTAAAACATACAGAACCACTTGCTATATATCCTGGCTACATGTGTAATTTCAGATTTATATTTTTTTTACGTATAGATACTTTTGCAAGAACATATAACATGTGGATAAAAACATAGAAAAACTTGGCAAGCAAGCAACAACAGTCAAAAAAATGTCATTTAAAAAGAAATGAATATAAATATATTGCAAATGCTGAATTAAAGCTTTTTTTAATATATATTGCCTCATGTTGCTACCGATGTGCTACTGTGTTAGTGAGTGTTTCTCTGTAAGACCAAGTAACAATTAAAGTTCATACTGATCATTTATATATAAATATAATATTTGACGTCATGTTCTTGAATGACAATAAAGTACTCAAACCATCTATATGTACAACAGAAAATGCTCTGAAATGACACATATAGCTATGATATAGCGATTGACCAATGATGGTGTATGTTTTAAAGACTGATACTAGTACAAGTGAATGTTTAAGAAAGACCTCAACACAGGTCACCGTATAGAGACTGTGCCATCTTGTGGCAAAACCTGATAATTGCAGGGGAAAAAACATTAAAAAGATTGATTAATATAATTTCTTCATATTTGGCGAGCAGGTTTAAATAGCCAAACGAGCCACATATGGCCCCCCAGCCATAGATTTCCCATCCCTGCCTTATATCATCACTGTGTGTTTATGTATGTGCATGTTGACTTACATCTAGAGCAGGTGTGGAGAGGAGGACATGGGTGGACTGGGCGACATCTGCAGCATGGAGGCTGTTGTGGTATGCTACGTTTCCATGGTAATGGTCCTCCAGGGTCATCACATAAGTGACAAAGGTGTCAACAGGAATACGAAATGTCTTCAACAGCTCCCGCTCCTGAGGAGAGAGGAGAGGAGGTGGAATTTCACAAATGGGATAGGATGGTGCAAACCAGCGAGTCGTGCAGATTCAGCCTCTTTTTACCTGGAAGATGGTGTACATGATGCAGCTAAGGGGCCTGTTGTTTGAGAACTCTGCTACTCTGAATATGTTGAAACTCCACTTGTCCAGATCCTCCAGCTCCTGGTTGGAAACCGCACCCACACACACACAAACACACACACACACACACACACACACACACACACACACACACACACAGACAAAGACAGAAATAAGAATTGTCACGTAATACAGCAAGCAACATTAAAACAATGATAACCTTTTTTTGGGGGCTTCAGATTTAGATGCATTTTTAAGTGTCGGCAGAGATTCTCATGTGTTCAACACATCTAGTCTATACATGACGCAGAATTTAACACCCAGCAGAAAAGTAAACCAAAATGTTAGCATCTTCGCTAAATCTCCTTGATGCAAATGTAAAAACATTGACATTGTTAAAAAGGAAAAAACTAAAACTAGCTGGTGTCTCCTGACCAATGATCACAAGGCAGACATCCATTTCATGTCTCAAACTAATTGACTGTTCATTGTCTGACAGGGTGTCAGCAGACGGATGGAGAATATATGCGACCTCTGACTCACAGCTCAGACCCGTAATGAACTGTATGCATTAACTGCTGGGGAGTATTTTCATTTTATTTATAAACTGCAGCCCGAGGATAATAAACTAGTAGTAGTCTCCATCCCCCTTTTGGCCTTCTGAATAGAGAGATTTCACAGGTAACGTGAACAGTTATCTGTTTTACAAAACAAAGTAGCACTGCAGCCTTTTGATTGTTTTAAATGTTAGCGTTCTAGTATTTTACCATGTTTGACATTGTTTTTTCATATAAAAATCTCAAAATTGGAAGTAACTAAGTACCGACCGGTATTATGCTGCTGTACTAATGCACAATTTTCAGATACCTGTTTTTCTTTTACCTCCTACATTTAACAAAGTCTGTACATTGCAAGACTGTTTTTACTTTACATCACTGAATGCTTTCACAACATTACTCCTGATTTCAGTCTGCATGGTTGGGGCAGTGGCATGTAGGCAACATATATGTCACCAGGCTGACATTATTTAGCTTTTACTGTCTGCACTGGGGGAAAAAACATGAGGAAATTTGATTTTTTTATATTCTTAATTTACTATGGGTAATAAACAGGTTTTTAAATTAATTGGTTAGGTGTCACTTATTTAACTTAAATGTGACAAACTAATGGCATAAGATATACTCCCTTTTTGCCTTTAGCTGACATACCGGTAGAGGTGGAGATGACTCAGTTAGGTTTAATTCCACAGATTTCTAATGAGATTAATTTGCTCTACGAAATAGTTCATCAGCACACTAAAAGCATAATAGCATTTTTTACATATTTTGTTGATGTGACTCATGTAATGTGATTTTTTCAGGGATGAGAGGAGTTGAGGACACAGAAATCTGATTATGAGACCCAAATATCAAATCTGAATTGATACAATTCCACACGCGCTAAAAGATGATGTGTTGTTGACCACGCAACCTGCAGCATGACAGCACTACTAGAAATAGATGTTCAAAAGGCAAAAGCTAATCTGCCATTTTCACTCCTTATAAATCTGGGTCTACACTCCTGGATAGAGCAAATGCAATGCCCATTTTTTTTTACAAACTATTCTCCTGAGTGGTCGCTTTCTGCTGCTGTCTATGCAAACAAAACACAAAGAAGTCTCTAATACACGTATGCCGTTTGAAAGCAAGTCATAAACACCTCTGTGAGCCATCAAAACTGATCGGTTTTGACTCTGTCTTAACTGAATGGGAATTGAACAATGTGAACAAAATCTCTCTGTGTATTTATCAGCCCACAACCGACATAACACGATGTAACTAAAACTGACTCCAGGGCAGCTCGGATGTGATGTCTGTGACAAGAAGAGCCGCTAATTACCAACATGGATGAGAGTAAAGCTGACAACACCGCACATAGAGCAGATTCAGAGCAGCAAGCTTTTCCTCATCTGTGGCTTCATCAAAGTTTTCTGTTTGAAGCTGTTGGCTGTAGAAGCGATTCCTGGCAAACTCTGTCAGTGCTTAATATCTGAGTCCGTACCACGGGGGCCAAAGCTTTGTGACTCAAATCCTGATCCAGGAAAGTGTGTTTGGTCAAAATGTTGAAGTATTTTCATCAAAATATAAAAGTGTGGATGTGCATCAGTGGATGTACATTTGTTTTGCAACTCCAGGCCACCGTACCATGATATCTTAAATCAGACAGGTGTGATATTTTTCTAATTGTATGACGAAAAAAGCTACGACTTTTTAAACTGACCTTCTAATAGTTACTTTTATACAACATTTTATAACTTTGATTTTTATAATGTGTGTCACAGATGCATCTCTACTTCCACAGAACCGTAAATCCATATGGAAATAAAACAGCGTTGAAGGGAAGAATCGTTTCTCCTGAGTCACAGAGTTCTGTAAAATATCGTGCTGTCAAACCAGAAATCCGCTGATTTGTGCAACTTGTTCTCTGTGAGTCAGAATGACCCAGACAGAAAATAACACCTTGGCAAGCTCGTCCTCCTGGTCCGTGTTGACACCGAAGCGAGGCATTGAAGCGCTGGAGAGGCTGGAGCTGTGAGACAGTTTCCTTACTCCACTGATGTGACTCATAGGCTTGTCTTTAAGAGTCGGGGATGGGATTTCCTCCTCATTCTGTTTGTCTGCAGATTTACAGGCAAAATATTAGCTGTTTTTATGAGCATAGAGGTCATAAATGTGATGTTGACTGAGGACACACTCACCCAGAAAGGTACTGGAGATGTATTCAGACACCTGGTTCCCAGACCGACTCATCTCTGACAGATGGGAGAGCTCTCTGTTCAGCATCCTCTTAAACTGTGGCAGAATAAGAACAAAACAGATGTGCAGTCTGAATCAGAGTTTCTGTGGAATAATTTACCAAAGAAAGCTGTGGATTAAGTCCAGGAGGAACTTCAGTTAAAATAAAAGACTCCTATGAGAGTTGGTAGAGGGCCATATGTAACTACATGTTTAGATGTGTGAGAAAAAACAAATTTGGGACAGATAGATTCCTTACTAACTGTTGTCAGCTGGCTGATGTGTTGGTTGGGTTACAGGTGTTTGTATACCTTGTTGGAAGCCATTTCACTGACGGAGCGGTGCGTCTGGACAGTCTCCAGCTGGTCCAAGCACCAGTCCAGCTCCTCCAGTGTGTCCAGGGCAAGCTGCTGGTACTGCTGGTCTGATAGTGTCGCCCTGGGACTGACGCACATTCCACCAAGAGGAGACCTCCTTAAAAACACAGCGACAACATTTCAGATCGGACAAGGACAGTAACACCTTCTCAACAAGATCTTAACCTTGTGTTTGTTGTGTTATTTTTCAATTAGCTTCTAACTTAGTTGTAATAAGTTGCTTATTCACTTATTTGTTATTTCTTCTTTAATTTTTAATATACAAATTTTATATTTCATCCTTATTTTCTGCTTAACCAATATAAAAGTTGAGATTAGTAAAAATAGCAAATTTAAATAGTAAAAGTAAAAAAAGTCAACATTATTGGAGTTTGCACCTGACGGTTATGCACTGTTGTGAATGCACATTAATACAGTATGTAACTATCGTTAATACAGTATATTTTATTTGAAAGCAAGATTCCTTGTTTTTAAACTCAGACATTGCGCTGCTAATCTTACAAACAAAAACAATCAGTATGAATAACTGTGCAGGACTTACATACAACAGTGTATCTGAGAGGAGAAGCCTAGTGAACAAAGATTCACTCTCATACTAATAAAATCCATTTGATTAAAGATTAAAAATACCTCTATAAAATTGTACAATACTCAAGTATAATGGTCATGTAAAGTGCTTGATTGAAATGATAATTTGTGGTTATTTTACATCTTGATGTGCATAATTTTTTTTAAGTCTTAAGTACATGGACGGATGGAGCCGATGAGGACAGGTTGGTGGTACTGACTTGACTGTAGGTGTGGAAATGTTGGCAAGGATGCTGAAGTTACTCCGTACTGATCGCAGACTGGCCAGAACCTACACCACGACACAACATCAGAGCAGAAAGACAACAGCCTCAGCAAACTGCTTGCATTGTCTTCTCACTAAGTTAAAAGAAACTTCTTAGCCTTACTTGGGCAAAAGGCGTGACAATAAAGTCCTCTGCTGTGTGTCTGAGAGAGCAAGGGACAGTTGTAGAAGTTGGGAAAACAGATTAAAAGAGCAGATGAGATTGAAGAACTTCTGAAAACAGACTTTGTTTTTAAAAAGAAATATTAGTAATTCCTCACCCTTCACTAGCAAGGGAAGAGTTACGAGAGACAGTCTTGGGTGACATGTCGTAGTCAGAGTCAGAGCGGTACAGGAAGGACTCTCGCCTCTGGCCCTGAGGGAAGGAGGTATGCAAGGTGAGGCTGGGGCTCTGGGAACCCACAGGGGTATGACCTGGGGACACTCCGTTTTCTGCTTCATAACTGGAACGTAATAAAGATAAGACAGAGACTAAGTACCCCACAACGCTTCATAAAGGCAGAAAAGTTTTGAAAAAGGGTGTAACTGTGTGTGAACCTGTCAGTGTCTGCTTGTGTGATGGAGATGCGTGGTGGGATACGAAGAGGAAGCGTTGTGGGACGTGACATGTCACTCAGAACCTCTGGCGAGCGGGTGCGATCTCGAGGGCGCAGCCAGCAGGGTACCTGGAGGGACAAAAGCAATGTTTTATGTATTATGTTCAACATAATACATAAAACACACTTTCTCCAATTCAAAAAACCTGGTCTGCATAATGCGAATCTTCAACTACAGAGCGAAACCAGTATTAATGAGTAGCTCCAAAACAAGAGGGATGACAACCGCTTCTAACAAAGTGCAGACATTCATAAATAGCTACTTAAGAAAAGTCTTTATATCTACTAACAACAAGAGAGCTATCATGTCCACTTGTAGAAGATGACTCAATGGCATTCACAGAAAATGGATACTGTAATACTCAAATATTTACTAAAATGAAGTTATTATTGTTTTTGCTGCTTCAGTGTATACTGTAGGTTTTTACATGCATTTTAAAGTGTTGCATTTAAAATAATAAAGTTGGAAAAACTTTCTCAGTTGCACAAAAGTTTTTCCTCTCAATTGAAAGTTTAGCCAGTTTCACAAGTAACTGATGTACATTTGGAGAAACAGAAATATCTTCAAAAGATGAGGTCCAGTCCAAGAGTCTTTTTTGCTCGTGAAAGTTTCTAAGTGCTCCGTCTGTCCCGGACAAAATTACGTTCAACGTCACAGTTGATGAAAAAAAAAAAAGTTAAAAAAACTTAGCTTACATCGCTGAACAGGTGTTTCTACATTAAGAGAGGAAGCATGGAAGATACCAGCTGAGCATGATGATAAACAGCAGGGTGGTCATAAGGGGTATTACATTATATCACTACACACTGGTGTCACTACATCACATACAGTGAATGACATCTGTGTTTTATATCCCAACCATTTCTTCCATTCTGGATATTGCAACCATGAGTAATCTAGTCTGTATCAGCAGCTTCTGATGTTACACAGCCTTGTTTTTAAAATCAGTGATGTTTTTTATTTTCTTTTTCAGTTAAAAAGGTCACTTGATGTTTAATAAGGTATAAAATTTGCAGCAGTGTTGTATGACTGGCTGCTGCATTGATTTATACAGCATTTCAAGTAAAGGACTATTTTATGAATCAGACATGTTTCCTACGGCTGGTTTGAAGTGAATAGAGTAACTAAGTCAATTTAGTTTGCTTGTCACACTGGAAACAGCTGGTCAGTCATTTCAATCATGTGGGAAAAGTTGCTTCCACTTCCCCTAACATGCATCATATTCTCCTCAACACAGTCCACTTTAAACAAGTCAAAACTGTTTCATTCAGCTTTTCTTATTCACAACTTCTACATATAAATAAAGGTACCTCAAATTAAACAGTACTAGATGATTCTTAAAGAAAGAAGACGAGTGTAGAATATGATAGGTTAGTCTAGGCTACGGGACTCTAGTAAGGTTCAGTAAAGAAAAGCGGCTTAAGTAAATCGATGTTTGTAGTAAAACGGCTGAATTGTCCTTCAAGATCATGCTATTTTGACATGGCCTCTAAATAAATTAGAGGTGACAGGTTGCAAGGCACAGACAAGGAGGGTGGCTACCAGCTGGGGCCCGTGGTTGTTTTATGCTTTACAACCAGCAAGCATGCAAATGTGTCAAAGATCAGTACTTGGAGACTTGGGGAGAGTCTTCTGCTTCTTCCCCTGCGTAGCTCAGCCCCCAGCGTGGCCCCAGACGTGTACGACCGGCTGTAGCGCGATGACTCCGCCTTCTCCCCAGCATCCGCTACTTCTGTGTCATTTCCCTGTGAGACGGGAGGGAGAGCAGATGATGGTAACAGGAGGACGGAGTAAGACGGAGCAGAAGAAAGACTGGTGTTTCTCTGACAACACGAATGGAAATCAGATTTAGTCACACAAATGAAACTAGCTGGTGGCCACACATACCAGTAAGAGTTGACTTGCCATGTTCCCAGTCTTAAAAGTGAAACACACCATAAACTGTTAATGTGTGCGTGTGCACATGCGTGTGTGAGTTTGGCTACGTGCGAGCGTGTCAGTTGTGTGTCTGAGATAGGGCCTCTACAGACTGAGCTCTTAGAGGCTGATCTGCACTGCAGTACCGTAGCAACAAAACACTGGGGGAATGGTAGCAGTTGCTAGGCAACAGTGCCGTGTTGCTTACATGCTGCGTTTGATGTTGTCCAGACCCAGATGTGGATAGGTGCTCGCTTTCAGACGCACACACAGTACACTCTGACTTAGCATAATCAATGGGTTTGTGAATAATGCAAAGTGTCACAACCTTCTGCCAAGACGTCACCTATAAAAGGAAAATAGCTCATTTGCATAAAGCTCTCATTTAGCAACAGATCATTTACATAGAGGACTGTGACGGAGTGCTTCATGTTTGGACGGAGGATACGAACTCCAGCAGAAACTCAGGCATGGACCTCTCATACTTGTGATCGTGATGGCAGGAACAATGAGAGCTTCAATGTGTGAAAGTCACACGTCTCACACACACAAACACACACAAACACACACACTGTCCACTAGGGCTGGATAATTGATCGGATTTTAATTGTGATTACAATATTGGCTTCTCACAATCATAAAAACACCGTAATTGAAGAAAAATGATTAATGTCATATATGTAACAGAATGCATATAGACTGTTAATTCATTTTTTTGTTGCAATAATTATTTTAATATATTATTATTTTACTCCTTTGCTTGTTTCTAATTTATTTCCAATTATTTTTTAAAAAAAGTAAAATTTGAGGTCGACTTTTTAAAATAATGAATAATCGTGTACATTAATCATGATTTCGATATCAATCAAAATAATTGTGATTATTATTTTTTCCTTAATCGTCCAGCCTTACTGTCCACAGTCGGGTCTTTACTCTTACTGCTTTAAAGTTTTCGCTGCTTTCATTGTTCAGCAGCTCCGTCCGTCTCACCTCTTCTCCAGTCACCGACAGCACGCTGCGGCTCTTCTTCATCCTGATTGGCTCGTTCTGGGCCCCAGGGCGGAGCGTTCCGGAACCCAGGCAGCAGAGCAGGTGGAGAGCCAGGACCGGAGAGGTCAAAGGTCACTGCAAGCTCAAACCGGGGTTAGACCGGCTCACAACCGGCCCCCATTAGAGCTGACTCAGCTAGCCGACCGCTGCGCCTGCGCTCCGCCCTCACCTCCGTTTTCACACAGCCAAGATCAGGTGTCCGCCTGCTGCAACACGTTGAAAGAGCATTTATCTGCCCCCCAGGAGCCCCAGGTTTAGATACGTCGCTCTTCCAAAAAGCCCCAGATGGAAAAATGAATCAATAACCAATTGTCACCCTGTGTTGTTTTCCTTTGGCCTGACGAGCCGATGGGATATCCCGGTCAGAGTTCATGATGACGCCATTTCTCTGTAACGGTTATCCAAACTGGAGGACAGTCCGCATGATGTTAGCCAGTGTTAACCTATTCCCAGAAAGATGCAAATCTGCAACAATTAACAACTCAGAGGTATTATTGACAACTTTGGAATGACTCTCTCTAAACTCAGTAAAGATTTTCCACTGCCTGATTGGTCGCTTAGATCCACACGTTGCTTGCCAAGTCTTTCTGGATGTGAATGCCTCATCGGGGAAGGCTAAATGTCCAAAGTCCCAGTTGGGTTTGCTGAGAGATCCATTCAGGAATCCACTCCCTGTGGGGAGAAACGAAGAATTAGTATGGCCAAGAAGCTGAGAGTAACCTCTTTAAACTCTAGTATTTCACTGTTCTGCATTATTGCTAAAACATGAAATGAGAAAACCCCTTTCCCCTACATATTCAGTACTCATCATGCATAAATGGGCTGCTTGGGACACCTTTGCATAAAAGAATCATTAAATAAACAAAAAAATATGAGCATTGTCATTATCAAACTAAATCCCCATGGAATTCTTTGCCAGCTAATAAATAAGAAAGAAAGCAGCCCAAACCAAATGTTTTGCTCTGTTGTGGCCTCGCAGGAGCTCTACCTACAGTATAGCTAATTCTAAGCTGATACTGCAACACCAATGTTTTCCAGAGTTATATAATTACTCTGAGCAGTCAGAGTTAACCCAATTCTATTGGATGGGACAGATTCAGCATATCAGTGTTTCTGATTGAGCTGGTATGCAGACAGAGAGCTGTGATAACGACTTTTACCAGGGTCATCAAGAACACACCCTCTCAGTGAATGGACTTCTCACAGCGGACCCAGCACAGATCCAGAGTAATAACAGGTCTGTGCTGGGAAATCAACAAATGCATAGTGACACAGTGACATATATATGCACAGACAACGAGCAAATTGAGCACGTACACACACCATGGCTGCCACCAGCACAGCCTTCACTCTAGAAAGAGCAGCTTATGAAAGCAAGCGGCAATGCATCAAACAGGAGCTCAACTACCAACCTGCTACTCTGCTACAACACACTCACATGTATTTGCAGGAAAAAAACAAAACGTGCATTCATGAGGATTACCCTGCTATCATATCTGCAGGAGGTGTGTGTGTAAGACCACACATGTAGGCACACTGTCACACACATGCACGGGCTGCAAGATGCAAGAATAAAAACACACTCACCTTGATCGCCTGAAGATCAGTGGCAAGATGGGCTGAGCGTCGTCTTGCTTTCACTCTCCTCCTTCCCCCTCTGTCTTCCCAGCTCTCTCTGTCTGTCTGTAGACATTGCGGTGTGTCACCACGGTGAGGGAAAAAAACACTGGCCGTTCTCATGAATATCCGCGGCTTCAACAGCTTCCCTCCCTCTCTGTCTCTCCTCTCCCGTGCCACAGTGGTCTCCCCCAGCCACCCCCTCCCACCACATCCTCCACGGAGAAGCCCATCTCCCCTCCCTCCACCCACACAGTGCGTCCATTAATCCCATACAACAGTCTCCACTCTTCCTCTCCTCATCGGTACCCCTGCCGTATCTTTTCTTTTTTCTTTTTTTTTTTCTTTTTATCTGGCAGTGGTTTTTTTCTTTTATCAGCAGCCATACACTCGGGCTGTTTCTGTAGTCAGGCATCATGGCTCTCCATCACACACACCCATTTACGGAGCTGATTTTTATAGATGCTCGGCGCTCGAACTGAAAATCACCATAAACATGCACGTCTCCTCGCTGTTTCTCGTCCTTTTAATGTCTTTGTTATGTCCTTTTGCAGCAATTCAAGGACATGCATTCCCTTTACCTGCGTCCACTAAACTATGATAAATCATGCTGCTCTCTTCTTTAATTTAACAATTTGGATTGAATACATTTTAACATAGAAGCTTTCAGAGCTGGACACTAGTAAGTCCCCTTTTGCTTTAAGGTTTTTCAAAATGCAGCGAACACGGATCACATATGTGTTTGTTGTGGTTCTGACTCATGCATATTAGTTTTTAAAGCCAATAAAGAGGAAAAAATAGGTCATGTTTTTGTTTTATTTGAGTAGATAATTAGTCTCTTACGTCTTACAGTTTCATATCATGTAGCACAAACAAAGCTGCAGATGCTCAACAATGAGAAGCTGAAGTAAGAGAATACATGACATTAATCCACTAAAAAGGTTTTCAAAAACCGATATCAATAATCAGTCAAGTTGATCATCTGCATCTGCTCTGAAAGACAAACTATAAGCACAGAAATATCCTAACATAACCACACTCAAATGTGACACTCTGACCTTTGACATTGTGAATCAACACACACACAAACAAGTCTGCATGTTGCTGTTATTCTCCCACCAGCTTTTCTAGCTGTCATCTAGATTTGATGCATGCCCCTGACTTGCGTTGATTATTTTTTATTTAGAGTGACTGGACAAAGAAGAAAATGGAAAACAAAATCCTGCACAGCCGCTAAATCAAACCCACCAGTTAATTACTGTATAAAGAGGAGAGAGAGAGAGAGAGAGAGAGAGACAATTATACGATCAAAAAAAGGAGAAATATGGAGAAAACAAACAGAGCAGTATTGGGAACAGCAGAGGTAAAGAAGTTCCGTCTTACAGAAAAATTATAAACAGCTTTGAGGACACAGACAAATACATTTTGAAAAACCTGCTGAAAACCTCAAACAAGATTTCTGATATTAACCAAAAAGCAGCAACTGAACCAATTTCTGCATCGGCTAAGTGGTCATTGACAGAATATCAATCTAAAAGTATTTTGATATCCAGTTGTCATTGTTCATTAAAAATGGTCTGCTTGATAATATTTTACCTCAGTGACTCAAGTTTCATACTTCTGTAATTTAACCTTCTTCTTTTGCTTCTGCTTTGCAGATATTCTTAATTTGATTGAAGTGCAGGCAGAAAATACTTGAAATGTTATACATTTCACTGATTAAAGGTTGAATTGATCCAGAAAAAAAGCAGCTTCACTAATATACTGAATGCCTTAATTACAAAGCTGTGGTAATGTTGTAATGTATCCTACAAGAATATCAGAAAAAACATGTTTTTACTCAGTTATGTTTTTAATTGACACCATATTTTTTAAATACAGTCATATGCAAAAGTTTGGGCACCCCTGATCATTTTCAAGATTTTTCTTTATAAATCACTGGTTGTTTGGATCATCAATTTCAGTTAAATATATCATATAGCAGACAAAC
>JAVQJG010039993.1:0-19795 GCA_036024015.1 Craterocephalus amniculus | reverse complement strand
CTTTTCACTTTTTGTTTCGCGAGCCTTCCCCGGCTCCTTCCTCAGTTGATATTCACACCATCTGCCAAAAGCGGAGGAAGGTGCACGCAGACGCAACCACAACTGATGCATCGAGATCTCCGGGGTCGAGGTCTTTGCTTCGTCTTTGCACACAGCATAGAAAACACAGCTTTAACAACTGGTATGCTGCAACCAAAACAGATTTTTGTAGCCACCCAGGGACCTATAGCTACGGCGGTCTCACCCCTTGTTTGCGGTGGTACGTCCTGCTAAGTCCCCCTCCCCAATAGGAACGGCTATAAAGAATCACTCAAGCCGCACTAAGCAGCTGCCTGTGAGTTAGGTCATTTTCCCAGGAGCCACAGAGTGGGCATTGGCAGGACCTCAAAAAAAAAAAGAAAAAAAAAAGGGGGACACCATCTGTTCAGCGCCTGAAAAGGTTGGTGACACCTTCTGTGGTACCAACAACTTCTAATTAAGCAGCCTGGAATGCTGCAGCAGCTCCAACAACACGGCCGAATCTGATTTGTCAGCTTCACATACCTTTCCTTCACATCTGGGCTTCTGCTAATGAAAAAATGAATGAAGAGAAAACAAGAAACACTGGAGAAGGTGATGTGTGATTACTGCAGCAGGCAAAAAAAAAAAAAAAAAAGCTAGATTTTGTTTTGTTTTCTCCTGTTTTGCTTCCTTCTTTTGTGCCATTTAATTGGAAGTTTATCAGGAGCTTAAAAGGCTGCATTAGCCCTTTGGTCAATCCCAGTGTGGTTTGTTTCCGTTATATCATAATGCACTAATTTCATTAACATTGGAATTTAAATGAAATAACAAATAGACTTAATATTCCTCTGATTTACATCGCTCTGGCAGCCAAATCTTCAGCTTAGATATGTTACTAATTAGGCTTATTAAGTAATTAAGAATAGGTCTTAATTATATCTGCGCCACTGGGACCTGCACTGCTCTAACCATGAAAAGCTTTGCTGCGCAGCTCAGCTTTGTTACTTTGGATCTTATGCCATTTTATCCATTTAACTGCTCTGGATGTGTGTTTTTGGAGTATTTTTCTCAAGGCTGAAATTACAGAGAGAGAAACACTCAGAAGCGCAGCCTGAAAATGTCAAGTGAATTACCTTGTGAAGAGTTAAAAGTTTAATGAAATATATTGCGGGGAGGAAAATGAGGGGTTTGGCTCAGACATGGACTTAGTCTCGGGAGAATGGGCCCCGAACGGCCCTCTCAGTCTCCAAAGCCATCAGTCAAAGTAGCAGCCACCCGTCCCCATCTTTTACACAAGGAGACTTCTCTGGAAGCCACAGTGATCTACACCCCATGACCTCACTCTAAGTGTCCAACATGTTTTGATTTGTAGCTCCAGTGTTACTCAAACACAAATTCAAAAGAAGATGAAATTGGACCGAGAGCTTTTTGTTGGACGCACACCAAGGTACAGTCCTTTCGGATGTCTCTGCCCTTGTGGGGAAATGAGAGTGAGCAAAGACAGAGGGGGGAAGTACTCAGTAAGCTCTGTGCTACATGTGCTTCCCTCCTGGTCCACAGTGCCACGCTCTCACAGTGGACAAAGCAAACTGCCCAGTATGACAGCATGGAGGTTTTGTCAGCCTTGTCTAAAGAAGACTATCCAAACGGCACATCTAGTACATACAAGTAACAATTGTGTATATGAGATGGTTCAACAGCAGCTTTATGAGCTCATTACGGCACATCAACAGTCCTGAATTCATCACGCAGCTTCTTTAGATAAAGAGCACTGGACCTGGAAAACACTGATTTGGTTCAAGAGTTTGTTCAGATCAAGTGATATGAATCATGAAGCAAATATGCAATAAAAAAAAAAACAAACAAATATTACAAGTAATATTTAGTAACTTTTTCCCTCCTTGCCACACAAACCCAGTGATGAAACTCACATTAACTGTAACTTCAATTTAACACATCCATCAGACAGCTTTTGGTTATGACAGTTATTTTAATCAAATTAAATCAATCTTTGTGCTGCATTTATTAATGTGCCTTAATAAAGTGCTTTACATAATATAAACATTTGTGAATATATTCTAAAATAAAACCAAACCTTCCAAGTTCCAAGACATTCAAGGTCAAGGACAAACACTTGATCATACTTCTTTTTTCACACACATCATCACACTCACATCCACACAGTGCGCGTATGCAACCACCAACCCCCCCACCCCGCCCTGCAGAAACATAAAGTCTGACTTGTAGTTTCTGTCATCAATATAAAAACATAAGATAAACATCATCAGCATCTCAAAACATTCAAAGAACCTATAAGATCTCAGATTTTGCTGTAAAACACATCATGGTTGATACACGTGCAGCAATTGGCTCTTCTGATGAAGGTGGACCTGTCTCGTCATTTTAGAAAACAATTTCCAAACTGAATAATAAGGCATAGGATAAAAAAGCTAAACAGCTAATTATTCCACAAATTAAATAACAAAACTGCTTAATTAATAATCATACTTACATTCCAGTACAATGGAGCTCAAAATGATCTCTGGTTAAACCGACTTGTCATATTTCTAATCTAACATAATATATCTACATAAAAATTAGTTTCAATTCTTGACTCTTCTTTCATAATAGAGCATTTTTTACTTTCTTAATACATTAAGAAATACATTTAAACTAGTAAAGTATGTGCATCTTTGCATGGATGAGATACAAGTAACGCATCATTTTCTGCTGTAAATATTTTTAACATCATTGTTTCAAAATGGTTTTAAATGACCTCAGGGTCACCTGACCCCGACCACAGCATAAATATTAAGATTAATGAAATGATAAGCGGCTTCAAACCACTGCTGATCAGCAACAACAGCATGTAGATATTGTTGTTCAATGGCGGGTTGGAGAAGATGAGGCTGTTACAGAACTTTGTTATGATTTTTTTTTTTCCCACCCGCCTCCAGCAAAATACCAAAATTGCTACTTTCACATGAATTATGCATCATTGGGGGCTTGGAGGAGAACAGGGTCCCCCAAACCCCCCATCCACACTTCTTGTAGCTCAGCAGGGTGCAGAGGGGTGATGTGTGTGTCTGTGTGTAGTGGTTTGGGCGGGCACCCCTCTGTTTGCCTGCTGCATCCCCCTGCCGGGAGACACGGCACCCCCTGCAGGAGGTTGCAGCGCTCCGCTTCTCCTGTCCCCCCAGGGGCACACAAACACACACTGCACATTCAGCCCAGTTTATCTGCTGACCCATCAATCAAACACACACACAGACACACACAAACACACAATCAGCATAAATATGTTGCAATTTTGACAAAACTAGAATTACTTCAGGCTCAATGATAAATTGACTGGAGACATTTTTGGCAACTTTTCGCCAGCCTTTCTCATAGTTTAAGGAGGGAAGCTAATTAGGAAAAAAAGGTGAAAGTATCAAAATATACACATTTATTTTGTAGAAATAAACACACAAGTCAGAGGTCGGGAGAACACGCATAGTTTGAGCCAGTTTTCTTCAGTGTAGTTATTACAAAACTGATCAATATGAAGACTTTATGTCTTCCCCTCCCACCCATCCATACACCTACACACACACACACCGACTGCACTTCCTCTCAATTAGCCAACAATTACCTTCACATGGATCTCCTCTCCTCTCACAGGAAACAGTATCTCTGCATAGCTACTCCAGCAGTAAGTGATAGTGGGATTGTTAGTCTCTAGTTGAGCCATTTCTTTAATTACCCTGCATACACACACATGCACTTTATTTCTTCTAAATAGTGGTATATATAGGCCACAGGCTCAGTCACAGAGTAATTGGTTCAGCCATGAAAAAAGAGGCAATCTGGATAATTAATCAATCTATCTGGTTGGGGTAGAGATGCAAGGCCAGTTTTACATCCCCACTAGGGAGGCCGAGGCTCAAACTGAGAAAGACCTGCTGGCCTCTGACAATCTATGGCCTCACATGAAATGGAAATGGTTTGCTAGAGAGCATTAGGTGTGCTTGCACTCTCTTATTTCACACGCAAACACACAAGGACATCCCATAGGCCTCACATCTGCACTCAGTTGTATAAAAGCACAGGCTGCTTTTAACATGCATGCACCCACAGACATACGTAAAACGTCAGAATGTGGATGGACCTATGCCAATATCTTTGACATGACACTAACAATCACTACAGTGAATTAATCTTAATCCTAAAGGGACATTTGAGATATAGTGAGGTCTCCCACTGTCCCAAAATGCCCCCGTTTGATGGGGAAACCTGATACTGTTCCACATAATTACTACTACTACAACTACTTACATTTGAAAGGACAACACAAGCATAAAATCAAAGAGTGGGATAATTCCACAAATACATCCACACACACAATCAGATGAGCATTTATCTGGATTTACAGAGCTGACAGAGTTGTGAGGTTATTGATCTCCAATCAATTCACAGACTGACCAAATAAACATAAAGCAGCCTGCTCTCGTTTCTATAAACAGCTTTTATTTACAGGGATAAATGTGTCATAATAAATGTGCCTTAATCCCTCTCTTTGCTATTTCTTCATATATGAAAAATAAAATCTCAAATGCTGCCTTTGTTCCAAAACTCACTGTTCAAGTGTCTCACTCATGTGAGAAGCACCGAAGGGAGTTAAATGTTTGTTGATCCTCAGTGCTCGGTCTATAAAAAGATGTTACACTTGTTTTCTACATCCATATTAATGCACAGAAAGGCATAAGTGTTTACATGGTCATTTTTCATCTGTTTAAAGCAGAATTAACTTTAATTCCGAATGAAAGAGGAATTAAAAGTCTCATGTAAAAATGACCTATGAGGCAGAAATTTCATTTGATTGTATTCCGTATGTAAGGATAGTTAGTGGTTTAGTAACCTGCTGCTACTTTGTTTAGATAACTTACATTGAATCTACCAGAAAAGCTAAACTATCTACAAATTCTGCAGGGGAAAAACAAAGCTGGAATCCAGATTTCAATTATGACGACTTCCAGTTCTTAAAATCTGTGTTTCTGACTCGTTTTGACATTTCGCTTACATTCATTATGCCCATCACTGCAGCATCCTGAGGCTAGGAAACCAGAGCATCACAGTGTTGCACACTGGCAGCTACTGTACATATCGGCACAGTGGCTGATTCTTCAAAGAGAAAACCAGGAAGATATTATCGGAAAAAAGAAATGGAAAGAAAGATAGGAAGTGACATAAGTCACCATCAGTATGACTTCTTCTGGCTGGAGAGATCTCAGAGAAAAGACAGGATGCAAGACGGATAAGCCAAATAAGACATCAACCACTAAAGTGTTGATAATGAAAACAAAAAACACACAGGCTTATTACTGATTCACTTACACAGATTTTACTTCTCGCGTTGCAGAGTAAATCAGTCTCCAGGAGAGGAGAGAATCACCTACATGCCTAATGTGGCGTGCAGACATAAATGAGGCTGAACTTAACGACTCGGTGAAGCAGAGGGGATTTCAGGCACAACTTCACCTTCTGAGCACGAAGAGGAAAAAAAAACTATGATGGAGCTCCACAAACAGCCGCTCTGGTGTAAAGGGCGACGTGAGTGTGAGAGGAACAGCTTAAAACATGTTAGTCTCACAATAAAGACATTCTGTGGAAGCAGGAGCGCGACTTCTTACTTTGAGAATAAAAGTTGTGGCTGCCTGAATCTTGGCAGAGGAGTGGAAGGCAGGACAGGAGTGCAGCGTTTCCAGTCTTAGACAGTCAGTCTGTCAGATTCAGGGTGGGATTTCAAACTCGGGAGACCACCTACCCTCCCTTTCCGGCACACTTTTTTTTTAACACAAGCTTATGTTAGTGGTTGTCAGATCTAACAACACAACGAACACACACACACACACAGAAACACAGTCCCTCAGCTGAGGGGGAAAGTGGCAGGTACATCACATCTATGGTAATAGAACAGCAGATGGAACTGGGAGACACACACAGCACCTTTTACTGTGACACGAACACACTACTGCACATGCACATCCTTGTTCATATGTTATAGAAACACAGTGACACGTGCACACAAAAACAAGCTGCTTTTACCCTACGGCTATGGATAATGGCACCTGAAAGTAAACACTGGTGGGCTTCGACGTTCCTCTGGAGGTCAGCCGGAGACGCTTCCTTTCTTGTAAGAATGACAAAGGTGTCAAAACGCTGGATGTTGTCTTTTTCTGACCTGTCCCTCCGAGGTACGGTATGAGCGATGGCGTACCTACCGGCCCCCATAATCTCAGAGATAAATCATCTTTAGTCACTCTCCAGCAGCCTGACAGACAGACGGCTCTAAGTACCTGGGTGGGTGGCAAAGGGACACTTTAAAATCTCCAGTGATGAGGAGTATTGCCATTAAGAAAACAGTTAGCCGGCCCCCGGCTCCCTCATATCTCCCCAAGTTTCTGGCTGCCATTTTGGCTCCATCTCAAGACGCTATTCTGGCTCTATCTCATGTCACCGTTCTGGCTGCCGTTCAGTTCTCACGTTGGCTCCTGTTCAGCCTCAGTTCTGGCTCCGCTTCAAGCTCCACGGTGGCTGTTTTTCAGGGGCTTCGTAGCGGCTCTGTTTCAGCAAGCCACCCCCCCAAAACACACACCCACCACCTCTTCCCTCAGCTTCAGCACCCCAGGTAGCTGGCCTCCTGCCCAGCTTGCAGATCAGTGGGAGATCCAGGCTCAGGCCTTTTGTTTGGGGTGGCATTTTGCCTTTGTTTTCCCATCTCGCCTGTAATCTAAACACCCCAAACATCTCATGCTTGACAAATCGGCCCTGAGATGAGGGAGCAGCGGAAGACAAACGGCTGGAAGCGGTTCAACCCCAGGCAGGACTGATGGTGTCCGACTGGGCCTGACCTCCCAAAGGTTAAAGACACGTTCACTTACAAAGCAATCAATTACCTAGGCTGTGTGGGCGCTTTTAACCGACCCCCCCTCCTGTCTGCCACACAGCTGGTGTTATTGATGAGGGTCCCACTGTACTGCATACTCCAACCTGGAGCGTGCATTTAATCTCACAATTGAAATAAATCTAAGATTCCTTTTGGTAGCACCAACCTGAACGCCTCTCCTGCTTTATATCGTCTTGCTGTGCACCCCCCCCCCCTCCCCTTTTCTCTGCAGGTTGTTGTAGCAGGTTTATTCTTGTAGTTGGGCTCCGTGGGCCTCGGCAGGCCCCTCAGCTGTTCCGCTGGGTTTGTAATTACCATTTCATTAAGAATGACAGTTTCGGGGGTTGAAGCACCATTTCATCCGGGTCTCGTGGGGAAGGAGCTTGCCAAATTTCCAGTGCGAGTGGCAATTATCTTTCTTCGTGTCTGCAATTCACCATTTTGTACTTAGTGGCTTGACAACGGCTCGGAACATTTTGCTGGAGTAATAATAGGTCTGGGATATTTACACTGTAGCCCACTCAAGCTTAGCTCTGTTAACAGACTGATATGAGCTATCTGAAGAGACAGAAGCAAACTGGAGAAAATACTACAGAGACGAGCACTACACACATCATGTGTACACACAGTATTTCAATATGGTTACTAGAAAGCTGGAAAAAAATACTGCACAGGGTTTAGTCTTCCACATGGATTTGTATTTTCATACATTAAGTCATTTACAGTCTAAAGATTTATTCATTTAATGTATTTTTAAATCAATCAAGTTAAATCATCAAATACTACTTGCTAATGTTTGTCTTTTGGCTGCTTGACTGAACTGACTCAGGAAAAAGCATCTTGTTAAACTGAAAATGTTGAATTATTACAAGGTGTTTTAATCAAATGCAAAGCACATTTAAATGCAGAGTAGCAGAAGAAAGCAAATGACTAGAATTTCATTCACTTTACTTGTAGTCATCTGTATCTGGAAGTGAACTGGAGAATCTTTGTTCTTTTTTAAATGCCAACATCTGTGTAATTGACGTCTCTTGTTTTTAATGTACAGCTTGTAAATTCACTCACAGGTGTGCAGAGATAAGTGCTCGCACATGTGCATTAGTGGCTCTAAATCTTTAAGCATTATGAAGCATCTGCTTTACTAAATATTTACTAAATCATCTGGGAGTGTAATGTTTGTTTGTTCATGCTGTCCTTGTAGGGATCCATTTCTTGAAAAGCTGCAACCTAAGACACAAGAGCTAAACTCCTACAGTTCAGTGCAAATAAATGAGACTTTGATAGATTAAAGAACTGGCCAACGTCAGTGACATCACTGAGATGAAGACCTCTCACAAATTCAATGTATTGAGAAACAGTAAGAAACAAAGTAATACAGTTAAAACTTTTATATTAATTGAATTGTAATCATGACTGAGAAAACACTGACTGTGCAGATTGCTAGACTTTGTTATGTGCTTGCTTTGTGGACTGAAGAATGAATGAACTAGTGTCAACCTATGACATTTAATGAATTATAACATACAAAATACTTGCTGGCCTTAATCCAGCATAAAGTAATTTATTATAGGAAAGAGGATTCTGCACATTGGCAGAGTTTCTCTTTAAGAAGACTTTCATAAACCAAAAACATTGATGGCAGAATTGCCATTTAAAAAGGGATACTGTGTAATTTTTGACCGCTAGGGAGCTAAACCTGTAACTTCCCACAAACCACACAATCCCTCCTCAGGCACCAACTTCACCTTCCTACTATGTTCAGCCAGGACAAATTATTGAACAAAGCATTAAAGCAGAGCCCTCTTTGTTTATAGAGGGGAGCGTAAAGCAAAGCACTGCAGGTCACATGATAGTTACAGTGTCTGCTTTCTGAGGAAGGCAGCCCCCTCAGAGCGCCAACGTGCATCAAGCACTGCATATTGGCTCTAGAAATCCTCTATTATTACTCACATTACACTAATATTTGGGTCAAAAGTGACACAATGTACCTTTAATCAAAAAGTTGTTTGCGGCTGGACATCACTGTACTAAACTTTTCTATTCGCAGCCTTTAATGAGAAGTGATTTTTCCCTCTCTCTAAGAGACTATTTTTCTTGTTTTGTGATTTTACTCTTAATTTAAACTGATTCAAATTGTTTCTTCACTCTGCTGTTATGTTTCTACTGCCTATAATGTATGTAAAGCACCTTGAATTGTTAAAAACATGAAATGTGCTATAAAAATTTTTATTTCTAATTTCTTCTTTTAGGAAATGTGCTGTGTAAGTCCATTTATCATTCATGATAATAAAACAACAAAGAAAGGATGGAGCCTGGTGGGTAAACCAACTCTTGTTGTAGCCAGTTGAAAAACAACACATCATGTCATCATGAGAAAAGTCTATAGCACTTCTTTAAACTGAATGAGATTACAGTGAAGCAGTGAGCATTCATGCTGACCTATTTGGGAGTTGTGGAGCTTGTTAAATGTCTGGACATCTTAATCTTATAAAACCAAACATTATATATTAGATACACCGTTTCTGAGACATTTTGCACAATATCATTCTTGTTTCCTGCTTCTTTATGGATATAAGCAAGCATAAGTCTACATAAGAATAGTTTTGACAAGTCAAATGGTAATAAATGGTAAATATAAAAAATTTTAATATTTTCCCCACATTTTTTAAAGGGCCAAATAAAGGCTTTAGATGTTTTCTACCCAGTTTGCCTGGATTAAACCAGTTGCCAGTAAAGGTAAATGACTGGTCTGAAATTACTTTTCATCAAACACAGTAGCCTGAAGAGATTCTCTCATTAACATGATTTTATGATTCTAATCCAACAACTTTGCCATAAACATTAAACCACTAAGTAATGTTTTAACTTTACTATGAAAGCACCAGTATTCTCTGTAGTTTTATTAATACAGATCATTTCAAAAGCAAAAGATTTGATATACAAAACAAAAAAATAAATGATTAAGTTTGCACATTTCTGTGTGAATTACAGTCTTCAGCCAACAAGACAGGAAACCTGTTGATGTGTTTTTTGCCCTCTTAGAGCTAAAAAAAGAAAAAGAGAAGTCATCAGCCTTGTTGAGTTACAGAGACATGATTCACAGGTTGTCTCCTACGAGTGACGGCCGCAGCTCTTCTAATTGCATGTCGGCGCTGAACGATGGGACATTTGATCCTACAAATACGAGACAATTGCTTCTCACAGTGGCAGAGGTCTGAGGGGGGCAACTGGGGGTTTCTGTGGCCATAGGGAGAGGGAAGCCGGGCGTGATGATTTAAGTCTTCCTGACTTCCTGCTTTACTGCACCGAAGCAAACTCATCACACAAACACCTCAAAACACACAAACCAATGGAGAACAGTGTATTGTTGGTTTAGTCACACACACACTTACAGTAATAGTAATCTGGTAAGTATGTGTGGCTTTAAAACATCCAGGCATAATCCACAAAGTCTCACAAATACCTGGCACAGAAGAACAAAACCCACGCAAACACACACACACAAACACACACACACACAGAGTCAGCTGTACGAAGTGCGACATGGTCCTGTCAGCTCCTGGTGGTACCTTCAGACTCCCTGCTGTCCCGCCAATGGTTCACTTCATATTTCTCTTTCTTTTATCACGCTGTCATATATCACCCGTTTCCTGCTGAGTCTGGGTTAAGAAAGATGCTACAGTGTTTCGATGGAGCAGCAACACCCTGACCCCCAGCCATGGTGACACAGGATACTATATTGTATCAAATCGAGCTGGATTTAGTCTTCAGGATTTTATTAATTCATTCTCTATACTTCATCCTGCTTCATGTTTGTTGAGGAAACTCAACTCAGGCTTACGGTGCTGAATTAAGAGGTTAACTCACAGGACATTTAATAAAGCTAGGATTAATATTCATGTCTGAAACAATTCATATTCATTTAAAAATAACTCTGAAATAAGTGAAATGAATTAGGTTCACAAGTTGTCTCAACTTATGCTTTCTTTGTCACTAATCAGTCGCAGTAAAAATTTATCAGCACTTTTCTTTTTGACTATCTCACATTGGCTATGGTTACATGATGTTTTTTGATTTGAAATTAATAATTCTGATTTAAATAATTAGGGATTGAAATATTGTCCTTCAGGTTTACATGGAAAAATTGATTCAGAATTTAGATTTACATGGACAACATGTTTTCTTATTTCCACTTTAAAGCCATAGGTTTGGAAGGGTTCCGATTGTCTGGATGGCGGTGATATACCGTTCATATGTCTACTGGAAGGGAAAAACCACTTTGACATGAGAAAACAACATGAGAAAACGTTGTAATAAGAACCATGCTTGATTTTGTTTCTAGTTATGAAGCAGCAGCTAGTTGCTAGCATGCTAAGTCACTTTAATGTGAACAGTCTTGGTTTAAGTCCATTTGCTTCGGACGAGAAACACTGTTCATGGTCGTCATGGCAACAGGACGAGGGAACAAGCATGCGCAAAACGACTGTAATTAACTTAAAGCGGAATGAAGGTTTACATAATAGAAGATGAGAGAGGAATTATCTGATTCAGGATTAAAAGTGGAATAAACCAGCCTCTTTATTCAGAATTAAGTTTAATTCAGAATAACATTTGCATCAGGAATTACATTTTTACATGCTCATTTTTCATCTGTTTAAAGCAGAATTAACTTTAATTCTGAATTAAAGAGGAATTAAAAGTCTCATGTAAACATGGCCAAAGATAAACTTCTGGTTTTGAGCTGTCTGAACTAAATCTAAACAATCTTATTTCTATAAAACATGTTTCAGTTCACTTGTGTTTCACTTCTTTTAAAAACTAAGATTGTCGAAACTCCCTTTCCCCTTCAGAAACATGTAGTACTTCATCAGGTTAAAAAAGTATTTACAGTGATGCACCACAGCAGTCTCCCTCCTTTAGTAGGAAGCACCGAAAGTTCTTTAACACATACGATATGAATGAGGTGATATGCTTTCTAATCAATACTCATATTTTAGTACAATCCAAAAAATAACCATCAAGTTGAAAATACCTCAGCAACTTTAACCCATAGAAACCAGGTGAGTCCTCTCAGCCTACGGGTTAGTTGTGATATGTTTTTAAATACTCTTCTAAACAGTTATAGTCTGTTAAATGGTGAAATGAGAAATACTTTTCCACTCAAACGATGAGTGACGCTCGGCAGGAAAGTAAAAACTTGAATAAAACTTAAGTGACTCGCCAGTTAACTTAACAGATTGACACCTTTTGTCTGACACAGGTGGGGGACTGAGACTCCAGTTGCTTTCCCCAGTCCAGTCCAGTCAAGCCCAGTCCAGTCGGATTAGAATTGCTGTAATGGTGGAAGATGATCCGGTGATGAGTGACACCTCAGGTTTGCTGATGTGTTTGTGTTCTAGTTCGGCTTGATATGCGTTCTGCATTTGGACTGACCCAGGAACCTGCGTCACATGGACACCTTCATCCACAAACTGTTGATGTTGACAAACGTCTGACACCCTGCCTACATGCCCAGAGGGAAGAACTGCCTACGCAACACCAAAACCACCACACAACTGTAAAAGTCAGCACGTACTGTAACACATAAGCTACACAGGAAATAAGCAGTGTTCTGGTCCTCGTGGATGCAGAGAGGATGAAGTCAGCGAAGTAAGTCAAACACTGATGCTACATAATGCTTATTTATATGTGTGTACGTTGATTTAAATGAGAAATGTTGCTCACTGTGTTGCTTTTATGCAGGGTTCGAATTACGGGGGAGCCGGGGGGAGCTGAGCTCCCTCGAAAAGCAGAGGAGCTCCCCTAAGACACTCAGCTGACCCCCTTTGGGGGAGCCCTAAAAATTCCACTTTCAGGTTATGTTTTATTTTTCCCATAAGGTATCTTTTGTTTCATAAGAAGAATAACTCTGAATGTTGTGTATTTATTAGTTTATTCTCATAATTAAATCCTGCAAACAGCGCAGGTGATCGGATACGATACCTTCAGCAGGTGGACAGCAACACTGTTTGCTTGTTTTGGTGTCGTCAGCGTCCCTGAAACAGCCACTTGATACTTTATTTGTGGTTGTTTTAAAAACCTACCATCCCTGTTTCTGAATAAAGAAGCTGCATGCAGTTATTAGGAAGCCCACAGAGACTGTCAGCAGTTACATATTCTTGTTTTTTTGTTTGTTTGTTAGTCGTCGGTACATTGCATGTTCACAGACGTAATGAAGCCACAGCTAAAAGCTATGATTTCCTGATGTATTTGCCATTTTTTAGTTGCTTATTCAGAGTAAACAATGTGCAGAAATCTTTCTATATATCCAGTATTGTTGAACAGTGCCAGACTCTTGTTTTCGTGTAACTTACTGTGGCTTATCTGCTGTGATTTTGACCCTTCTGTGTTACCTTTTGTCAAAAATGATCTCTTCTGGCTCCATAAAAAGCAAGATGAGTCTTCATGAAAGTTTTTGTGATATTTCAACATCTGTTTAAACAGGAAATATGTCCTGTACTGTAAAAAAAACTATTTCTAGTGTATTTGGTTAGAAACAAATACGAGGATTTCAGATTTTCCATGATGGTAGCAGTCTAGATAAAGTAAAAACTAACAACTTCATAGTAGTCCAACCTGACATTTACAGTTGAGACCTATGAAAGATAGTGTATCAAACCTAATTAAAAAATCTGTGGTAATTACTTGAAACATAGTGAACAGTATCTATAGACAGAGCATGCTGGTGTTGCCTCAGATTTACTGGTTAAATGTCAGCCGGGTTACTGTTCATCGACATGACCCTGGAAATACTTTGACCCCAACACATCCTAACAAGTCCCTGTGCATGTGAAATAAGGCAAGAAAGAGACATATAGTATATACTGAGAAAGACAGAGAGGCTGATAATGCTTTTAGTGGCCAGGCGCTGTAATGACTTTTAATTGATCTTTATTAGCTTCACTTAGAGAGGGACACAGGGGAGGAAACAAGGTTGTGATTCCTGCAGACAGTTTAAAGGAGGTCAGGAAGATGTTATACTAGGTTCAAATCTTTTCTGAATCTGCCTGCAGCAAACAACATGCTGTAAGCGGGAAAACGTGCAGCTATGAGAATCATCCTTTAGCATAACTGGTTAAAAACTAATGCAAATGTGAGCTGTAAACGTGGTGTCCAGTGCTGAAGTGAAAATCGCCGCAGCTGCATCCGCATCCGCATCCCTCCAGCCTCTAATCCTTGCCCTCACTCCCCGGTGCTGTGTTTGTGTTTCTAGAGGGAGCCGACTGACCCCTGACCCCGGGCTAATGAGAGCGATAACGAGGATTAAAAGGGGGTGACTGGAAGGTGTCTGAGAGTGGGGTTTAAACAATTACACTGAACTGCCAACATGCCTTTCTTCATGAGTCAGGAAATTACAGTCTCGCTCTCTTTCTCCCCCACACACTCTTTCAGTAGGCACACAAAGGAAAGGGCTTATGGAAAATAATAAATTATCTCGGGGCCGCGTTAACTTGGATGTAAATCGCCGGGCAATTATGTTTTAATAGCCCTTTAAGAGAATGAGTAATTGGGTTGACACTACTGGGGTTGATCAAGCTCACCCATCTCTCTGCCTTTGTGCCCGCTGGATGAGAGCTCAGGGTCTGTGAGCCGGTCAGCCTGCAGCATTACTCCCAGTTAACTTCGTTAGCTTGTGAGACACTGTAACTGTGATATCAGAGGACTCCCAAGGCTGCTTTCATGTGCTAAAATAAGACTATTCTAGTGGCAAGGCAAAAGTTATTCCTCCTTCTTCGGGACTTTTTTGGTTATTTCTAAGAGGTTTTTTTGCCCTTCATTCCTTAAAGATCACAAATTTTTAAAAGAGGCATTTATTCCATGAAACCATTGTGGCTAACTGTGCCAGCTCACTCTGTTCATGTGAGACTTAACAAACAGCAGGGGTGTAATGGAAAGTGACTCTGTGCTTATTTTGGCTTTTTTGCCTCTGTGAAAAGGGTAAATATACAGCTTTGTACTGGAAGTTGAAGCCCCATGAGAAGATGATGTAAACTGCCAAGGCTGCCTCAGTTCTTTGTAGTTATTATTTTACATTTATGGCACTGATACAGAATATAAAAATGTTTATTCATTTAAAAATATGAAAAATGTGAGTGAAAATGTGTTAAACTAATATATATATTTATATATATATACATATATTTGGACATCCTAAGAAACACTTTCACAAATATTTTCAAATTAAAGAATTTTAATGGGTTTCTTCAGGTTTTGTTACATATTTTTGCTGTGGTTATAAAAAAAGAAACTGCATTTGAAGACCTATGAAGTGATTCTTAATGCACTATTTGAACATGTAATTTGAACATGTATATGTTGTTCTATTGTTATTCTATTTTTTTATGCATTCTATTCTATCTTTTGCTTATATTGTACAGCGCTTCAGTACAGTCTCTTGTTTTAAATGTGTCAAGAGAAAACGGACTGGAATGGATTAGATTGTTTTCCAAATGCATGGAGTGTCCAAAAACTTTTTTTCACCACTGTAAATATATATATATATTTATATATATAAAACCTCATTTAATCATTTAAATCTATTTAAACATTCATTTTACCTAATAACATTTATTTATTTATGTTTACTTTTCAAATAGGGTGGGGTTATAAAACTTTTTGGTAAAACCCCAACAAATAAAATGAAATAGAAAAGCAATGTCTGTAAACATCCATTGTCGGCTTCTAAAACTGACACAGGTGAGTAGGTTGCTCTGACCTCTATTCCAGAGTGTGACCTATGGATGATCAGCATGTGTCTTGGTTTCCCACCACTGGGGGGGCCAGAGCGGGCAGGATCGATGCAAGAAGGAAAGAGATCACAACAGGCCAAACCCGGTGAGCTCAGATACAACAAATGAGCCTGGAAAAACACAAACAGCAGGGGGATGGAGGAGAGGCGAATATGAGAGAGGAAAAATAGCACAGAAAAAAATAAAAAGCAGTAAAAAGAGTGATGGAGATCTGATTCAAGGCCGGGCCTGACACAAAAGAAGGAAATAATCAAAATCCTCTGCAGGATGTCGGACCTCGCTGCAATGAACAAGCAAATGGTGGGATAAACCTGCATTTATCTCTCGGTACTTTCATCTCAGGAGGAAGACAGGGTGAGAAATTGATCAAATGAGCATCTGTTGGGCTTGGCAACAGTCACGAGTCTGCAGAGATGGATCCAAAACCCCATTTTTCAATTTCACCTCCGTTGCTGGCAATGATGAACAGAAAAATAAAGGACTGTTCCACAGTTAATCCAGAAGAAACAGAGCCGTGCATGCACACTAGTGCCCCTTACTTCTTCATCTCATTTAATGAAGTTCACTCATTGCTGTAGCTGCAGAAGTTCAGGAAACACACATTTTGTGCAAAATATTTCAACAAAAAAGTGCAGCAAAAAGTGGATCCCTTGGATGACACATCTTGGTCTTTAAGACCAAGATTTTAAATCATGGCAGTTAAAAATAACAGTAGATATCATAGTTGATATGAGAGGTAAACAACTTAGCACATCATGTCTTAGAAACTTTGCATCACTTGTACTGCTCTCCCCCCTGGTAAATCTGGTCCCTGCACTGCCTCTAGTGGTTACTTGTATATTGTATCTTATGGATGTATTGTAGGATGCATAATTCGGAGGACAAATTACCCTTCAAACAAGCGTGTAATTAAGAGCAAGTTTATTTTTTACCTTACCGGGCCTCTGAAGGAATGAAGGACATCCATATCTGAAATCATCATGAATATATTTTTAAATCATTTACTTTAAAAGCTTGCATGAGAATAAGAAAAAGTGTTGCCTCTAGCTTCATTAGCTTTTGCTTGGTTAAAGGGACTCTATGTAATCTTAGGTTTTTGAACTAGCGACTGCCATCTATGGGTCTTAGTGGCACTGCAGCCTCCACAGTACGCTCCTGCATGACAACCTGGAGCTATTTTACAGCATGAAATATGATCATTTATTCACCCAGATAGTTTTGGTGTAACTTGAACTCCTTTAGGAGATATTTCGATGCACTCGCGATCATACATCATATATAATGGGAGTGAATGGGACCAGCTCGCTCAGCCTCTAAATATGGCATTTTTTGCCACAAAACTCTTTCATTTCACCAATAAGTTGTTATTAATCGCTGGTCCGATCCCTCTGTGAGCTCCATGCGGCTCAGAGTTGCTTTTTGTGGCGATCCGTCGTAATTTAAAGCCATTACAGGCCCTCTGATGCGGCCCGGAAGTGACGTTATTGAAGATGCCGCTTCAAGTTAATGGCTGTAAATAACGACAGATCACCACAAAAAGCAACTAAGAGCTCCGAACTGGAGCTCACAGAGGGAGTGGACCAGCGATTCATTACAAAACATTGGTGAAATGAAGGAGTTTTGTGGCAGAAATTGCCATATCTAGAGGCAGCGCGAGCTGGCCCGTAACCATTTCACAAGAACGCGCTGGACCTCACATCCACAGAAACAGTGTGGGCACTTCCGATCCGAGGTAGGATCAGGAAAATAAGATACAGGCTAATAGATGCACCGGCGCTGAACTGCTGAGGTGTCAGTCTGCTCATCAAACCATGTTTTAATGATAAAGGGTCAAATAAAAAGGCTATTGTAAAGATATTTTTCAGCAAAATCTTACATTTAGTCCCTTTAAGCTGCAGGACCTCTGCTATTATTTATAATGTGCATGTTTAAAATCTTATTATGTAGGCCACTCAACTGACAAGATGTTTACTACTGCTATCAGAAACAAGGATTTCCCCGTCAGCAGGAGTCCTTCGCCATGAAATCGCCGCAGCGTTGACCGTCATCCATGTTTACTGCATTCAGTGCAAGCATCCCTGACCCAATTATCCAAAAATACATTTACTCTACAACTGAAAGCTACATTTACATCAATAAATATGTTTTCTATCTGAATGAAATCTTTCTGATCAGAGACTAAAGCTGACATGTTTACGTGGAAGCTAGATAAAGTGATCAGATCAGTTGTGCGTTTACATGATAGAAAGATTTAATACCATTATAATGTGAGAATGCCATCATTCAGTGTCCAAAACACCATTGGAGAATCTCTAAAATGGCCAAGCAGAACAGATTAACTTCAACAGAACAACTTCCTATCCAGACCCGACCTAACCTGTTGATATGTAACCTGTGACCTAATCCATGACCTGCTCATTAACGCATTAGCCTTCCCTCCTTTCGAACATTATTTTCTTTATTCATTCTTATATTTAAAATGACATTGGTTTGTCTCTGTTTTCATTTGCAAGAGAAAGAAGGAAACAACACACTGAAGTAATTATTGGCTATTTGAAGGTTGTTTTTCTTGCAGAACGTACATAACATTATTTTACCATTTGGGGGCTTTATTGGATTTGGAGACTGCTGTGTAGAAACAAAAGGTAATTTACCATCCCTGGGATCAGCTGTTTTCTGCTTCTCAACCACAAAGCCTGCACGAAAAACATCCCTTGCAGGGCTTCACAAAAAGGTAACCTGGCGCCTGATTAGTAGAAGATTTGTGTCCACAAAAAGGACAGAGACAAAATAAAAAGCTAAATATAAAAACTAAATTATATATGACCCTGTGACCTGCCTGCACCAAATAAATATCTGCCTGCGCCCATGAACTTTAGTCACTGTAATTTTTACTAGTAAAAAAAACATTTTTATGGGTTACCCGTCGTGCGAATACCTGTCATTAGAAAGTAATAATAATAATAATGTTATAATAGATTAAGTACTCATAAACTAATTAGTGCAAATGGACATAAGTCATAAACTTTTACAGTATTAAAGATTTTTATGTTGATAAAATCTTCAACACTCGCATAATGTTTCCCTATATCTAGTGATTTGCATTACCTAGCAGTGTGAGTCTGTACACTTCAAACTGTGTCAGTGTGTCTCTTATTTCCCTCCCTCCAACCCGCTCAGTTTTCCTCACGGAGGCTCTTTTATTCCCTCCTGAGCGGCTCTGTCACCCATGTCGCCAGGGGACAAGGAGAACGTGGCATTTTCCCCGGATCAAAAATTTACGAGCAATTAAAAGGCGGCCGATGCCCAGCATCCATCAGCCCTGTGTGCTGCTGCCAGGCTGGGCGAGGGGGAGTCGCCGTAAACCATAGGCTATATACTTTTATATCTGTTGTCCCTCCAAAGAGGAAAGGTTATGACAAAATGATGTTTTACTGTTCCTGGTTTCCAGCCCGATGTTCACGGAAAAGGCTTGCTGAGGCTGGGAGCTCTGGGAAGGAGGACCAGACTGAGAAATATGCACAATAACGACAATGAATTTGTTTTATATCTAAGAGATAGAGGTCTTACACACAACAGGAACAACACAGCATCTGCTGCTCCGGCAGATCTGCTGAAGGACTGACCCAATTACTCTGTTGTTTATAACTGTGCAACTCTGATTTATGTCCCTGCGCTGATATCATTTCAACACTGAGTCTTCCTCTTCTTTAATGGCAGCAAGACACATTTCTCTTATATTTAAAAACACACGCACACACTCATGCACGACAATCCAATGCGACACACCTAACACACAATAAGGCATGCAAGCCCTCATATATCAACGCAGTCACTCTTTTGCTTTCCCCGGCTCCTCGCGACAGGCTCAGACTCATTTGCATCCTTAATTGTGTTGTAATGTATTTTTAATTTGGAAATGGAGGCAATTAATTATTTTGATATGGAACAAAATGCAGCAAATGTAAACATTCTAATAGTTCTCCGTACGTGGAGTATCATTTTTCAAAAGAGGGATTGAATCTTATCTCATCCTTTAATGCCATGGCAGGGGGGGGGGGGGGGGGGGGGGGGGGGG
>JAVQJG010039980.1:0-24754 GCA_036024015.1 Craterocephalus amniculus | reverse complement strand
CCGCATGCCGATCGGAGCCGAGCCGTTTAAAGCCGATTTTAACCCGGGTCGCTTGCCGAGTCGATCGACGCGGATCGACACGGGTCGCTGAGCCTTTCACATCGGCACCAAAAGCCGATTGTACGCGGGTTTAAACGGGTTTTTTGACCAGTGTGAAAGGGGTATAAGACATGCAATCACTGTTATTAATAGAAACAAAACAAGGTGACCTTTGTTTTTGTTTGCAAACCCTGAAAAATGATTATCTAACACAGATTATCTCAAAATAGCAAACAACCGGCCCAATTATTCAGTGGACTGATTAATCTGTCCATCATTAATCTGGTGGTTGGAAGCAAGGGGGAATTTTCTTTTAGACTGTGTTTTCCAGATGTATACCTGCTTCTAATCCCCTGTGATGTGCACCAAATTGTCCTTTTTTTTTCCTTTTCAAGATAGTGCAGCTATGACCTAGCCTATTCTGTCTCTAACTGACTAATTCTTACTGTCCTCACTGGTTAAATTGCCAAACCAAAGAGAAAGGAGGACCAAGTATCAGAGGCAGAGTTGGGCATCAACTGGCATCTCAGTTAATGTTATCGATGCGACATCGGTGCATTTAAAATTGGCCCAGCACCCATGCACACTCCATCCTCCATCAACTTCAGGTACAACCTCAGATGTTGACAACAAATGTGATTTTAAATTGACCAAAATTGCGCATTTCTCCGGGGACCGCTACACCACTGGGTGTGAGATTAGACATAACATATTATTTGTACAGCGTCCTCATTTCATTAACCGATGAAGCTGCAATTAACCACATCCGACATGTTTCTGTAGCCACACCGCTCTGCTCTGTTCAGACTGGAAACTAAAACATACGCACTCATTTAAAAGACACAAAAACAACTAAATACCAGTGGGAAATGGTTTGGGGGATGTGGCCAGACAAACCCTTTCCAGTCTGTCAAAATGGCTGCAAGAGCAGCTTGTGCAAAGAAATAAGGATATTTGTAAATTAAGAATAAAATGATGAGAGAAACAAAATGAACAACTTCCGCTGTGAAAAACTATTAATAAAATTAGTTTTTTTTTTATTTTAGATTTAATAGTTTAAAATGGAAAATCAACTCACTGAGAAGATAGCTTTTACCATTACCATGGCAACAAGGTAACAAGGAAACAATTTAATGTACACTGGTGTTCGCTATGCTTTAAGTGTATGGATTGAGATGTAAGGAAGCCCCAACTCAGCTTTACTCACCAAAATAAGTTTAAAGCCATATTTTTAATATAGCATGCGTAATAAATTTGCATTAAAATTAGTTCCACAAAAGAAACTCTTTGCATTAACGACTTAATTTTTAGCCCTGATAGAAATCTGAAATTTGTTTGGTATAAATAAGCCAATTTTTTTTTTTATAAGGGATCTGGGGAGTCATGGGGGTCCAGACCCCCAGTTTGGGAAAAGCTGCTCTTTAACCATCAGTGTTGCATCTGAAAGAGACTGAAAAGTGGACTACAGCATTGTTCAGGGAGACCTCTGGAGTTTGATGGGTGTCAATCATCCCTCCCCACGCTTACAGTCCCCCTCTCAGCGCCTCCTCTCTACACATTTTTGTATCTTTCGGGAACGATGAGAATCGTGATGCATCCAAGAGGGCGACGGTGGGAACCTCCCAACGAGCCTCTTTTCAGCTCTTCATACCTCCGGGTCGGGTGACGGCGGGGTCGTCCATAATTGGTACAGTCACTGATTAAGACCCATGACAGCTAAAAAAAACTGGTCCCCGCAATGCAACATCGATCAAATCTACTCCAGAACTTTTATTTGGCAAAACCATTTCAGATGTTTTCAGATGTTCAACCTGGAAAGCTCCCGACCCAGTTTCCCTCTCCAGGTGACGCTGTACCACCACCCAGCTCATACTCAGGTCATTTCATAAAAGGAACAAAGAGTTCCAACCCAATCCAAGCCGCCCCGCCCCGAGCCACAAACTACAGGAATGCACATCAGACTTCTTTCCCCTGTTCCCTCCACCTCCCTCTCCCTCTTTCATAAACCCTGCTCTCATCTAATTACTGCAGGCTTTGCCCTGTTCGAGGCTACTGGGGCGAGAATTTCTGGGAAAGGATGTGAAAGGAACCGGGAGGCAGCGGCTCCAGGGTCACATAGCTGATCTGGCTGCAGAACTTTCTCTGACACACATGTAGGCCACGGTGGCGACCCAAAGCGCTGCACTGGCCTGCCTAACTGGCAGCGAGCGGCACCAACGTCCGGCTGCATGGACTCTGACCAGTGCATCCATGCAATGCCTGTCATACTACTGCAGACATTATAGCTACGGCTACACGATGCTTTTTAATAATGAATTAATAAATTTTCCTTCGGGTTTACATGTAAATAATAATCCCGAATTAAGGTTTGCATGGAAAACATATTTTCTTAATTCCGCTTTAAATCCAGTGGTTGAGAAGGGCTCTGATTGGTTGGATGGTGGAAGGGGCGTACCGTACGTCTATGGGAAGTTAAAAACTCTCCTTCCTGCTTGGCTTTTTTTCAACATCATGAGAAAATGTCGTAATATGAACCATTTTGGTTTGATCTGGATTCTAGTTATAAAGCAACAGCTAGCCGCTAGCATGCTACGTCACTTTCACTTGAACAGATTCGGCCTGAGCCCGTTTACTTCGGAACAGGAAGCAATGTTTATGGTCGTCATGGCGAAAGGACGAGGTAACAAGCATGCGCATAGCGCCTACAATCAACTTAAAGCAGAATGAAGATTTACATGATAGAAGATGAGAGACGAATTATCTTGTCCAGAATGAATAGTGGAATAAACCAGCCTCTATATTCAGAATTAAGTTTAATTCAGAATTAACATTTTTAAAAGGAATTAAGTGTTTGTATGCTCATTTTTCACCTGTGTAAGGCGGAATTAAATTTAATTCTGAATTAAAGAGGAATTAAAACTCATGTAAACATGTGCATTGTGAATGGGGAAGGGGAAAAAACATTTCCAGTTTCTACATGGAAATATAACAAATTAACAACAAACTCTCCCAGTTTGCTGTTGAAAAACTTCATGAAAGCGACCATCGCCTCATCAGGCACCTTAGGAATGAACTGAGAAGCAAACTGTGAGCTATAATTTAGTCACTAATGCTCTTGCAGCTAAATAGGAGCAAATCCTTCCAGCCACGTCCAGATGTGCTGGGACGCTTTTCCCCTCAGACTGTAAGCCGTTACAGCAGCACATTCAGGCCCAAGTCTCTGCAACGGCCGGTGTAAGGCTCGCAGATGGACACCGTGTCCACGTGTGCACATTTCAGGCTATAATCAACACATTTGGAGCTCATCTAAATGGATGGCTACATGGTTGAAAATATGTTTATGATGTAAAACTTGTGGATTGCTTGAAGTAAAACGCTTTGCCATTTTCGGGTTAAAAAAGGTTCTGGGGAAGGGATGCACCTCGGAGGACGGCAGCAGCTGCACATTACAGCTTTAAAAATAGACTAAATGTTGTAAAGCACAATCTGCTGCTTGCTTGTTTATGTGGATGCTCACTGCGCCCATCATTTCAACCGTTCCCACAACAATAGAGGCCAGTCACTGCTGATTTCTGCTTCTCTGTTGGGAGATCTGCCTGCTTTTCTTGTCATAAATGAGGGGACACTTTGCGTTTTTGTGGCTTATTATTTCAGACTGCTGGTTGCACAAGAGCACAATAAGAAAATGTCACTTTCAAACCTGAGTGAATGGCTTTTTTGTCATTTACTTAAATATTTTTACACCAAACATGATTCAATCAATCAGTAAGATGTAGTTAAAACACAATTTCTGGTTTGGATTTCAAATCACTGACTAGGAAGCAACTCGACACAATCTACCATCAGATGTGGTCCGTTACTTCTCACGATGCATATCTCTACACAGCAAAAACAAGAGCTCATGTTTTTGTTTTATGGTGCGTAAAACAAGCAGCCAGTTTGTTTCCTGGGCTCATGCACAGTTTGTGCACCAGCTGAGCAGATGGTCCCTCAGGTAGTCCAGGACCCTTGCAGACATGGGCCGATGACAACATCATGCAGAACATTGGACTTTAACCAGTGATGAGAATAAATCTCTGCTGAACCATCAGATCTCTACGAACATGGCTGCACTGGTTCATTAATCAATCAGCTGGTTTCTCATCTAATGGAGCTTTTTTCTAACTTGCAGAGTGAGCTGGATTCTCAAGAGACTCCCAGAGGAGCATCCAAATGTCCAGGTTGTCCGCTATGGTGCTACAGATGAAAGGATGGTTGCTATTCGGACTGTTTTTTGTTATTCTATTGGTTTACATTCATCTATACTGGGAATACAGACATGCTTTATCCAAACATATAAGTACCCTCAAAGTTTCCAAATGGTTTATTCAAAGGACTTCCATCTATGTGATGAATAACCAATTCACTGACAGATTAGGAAATTTCTTATACGAGAAAAGTCAAATTAGGACTGTTCATTTGAATAAACGCAGGTTTGTGTATATTATGCTAACTCCCAACCTATTTCATTGTTGACCTATTTCATGGCTCAACATTATGGACCTTTGGCACTTGCTGAAACTGAGACCTCCGTTTCTGGTTTTAAGGCATGTTATCTTACGTGTGAGTCTCTCTTTTATTTCCTTGTTGGGTTTGGGTATTGGATTCTTTGCAGACTAAACCAGTGTTTAAAGCTGGAGTCAGATTAAAGCTGGTATCAAACTAACATTAATTAATTGGGTTTTGACCTCTCCGTCTGTCCTAAACACTTGATTTTACCCATAAGCAATCTGTACTTCCAGATTATTTGTCTGGACTCTGGATGTTTCTGCACACTTCACCAGTTTATCAGCAGCTACTCGATAACTTGTTGGTATCTTACCCAGATACAAGGAGGCGTTCTCCTTCTTAACGTTGTCGTCCAGGTAGGTGGGCCCCAACGTGTAAATGGGCGTGGACCCCATGCCCACCAGGATCTGCGCGATAACGAACAGCGCCACGTACAGGTTGTGCTCGTTGCCCTCCTGGTCTCTGGGACAGGAAGTGATGTCGACACGATCCCTGCCGCTGGCGTTGCTGTTCATGCACAGGCCCTCGTTGGCCGAGGACGAGTTGACTTCCTGGATCTGGTAGGCCGGGGAGATGAAGTGAGGCAAGGAGAAAAGGGCGGCGCCAACAGCAATGAAGATCCCTCCCACCGCCAGCCAGCGCGGCCTCTGGCCCCGCCCACCAAAGTAGCTGATGAAGACCACCACTAGGAGGCTCCCGATGTCGAAGCAGCTGACGAGGAGGCCCGACTCGGAGCTCCTCAGGCTGTAGCGTTTCTCTATGGTGGTGATGACGCTGCTGAGGTAGCCGGACACCATGAGGGACTGGATGAAGGTCAGGTAGCACATGCAGAACAGGAAGCAGCGAGAGTCCTGCAAGATAACGCTCAGGTACTTCCTGCTGGGCAGCTTCATCTGGGCTAGCCTGGAGGCGAAGAAGCCCGGCGGCTTCCTCCTGGCCACGTTTTTACTCCTGCGGATCTCGGTGTTCTCCATGTACGAGCTGGGCCTGTTCAGCGCCGCCTTCCCCGTCTTTGGCAGGTAGTTTGTTCTGGTCTGAGACTCGGCCTGGAAGGACTCGCTCTTGGCAGGAAGCTGGATGAACTCAGCGCTTCCCTCTGCTGTTATAGACATACGCGTTGAACTAGCCAATAAAGTTTTCTCTTGAGGCCCTTCCTCGTTTAAAATGGGCAAACTTTTCGACTTGAAGTTGGCGCCCGGTTCTTCCAGCTCGCTGGAAAATCCATCCTCCTTCTGAAGAGACTCTGACAGCTCTGTTTCCTCGTGGTCTGCCATTATTTTCAGTTAAACCCACCTCTCTTACGGGTAAGAAAGACCCAGCCACTCCAAGATAAAATTTAGAATTCAGGGGCTTCTGCCCAAGATATTGATTATTAATGGATACATCTACTTCCACAAACAGTCTGTGGAGCCCAAAGAGGCCCAAAAAAGCAACAATGACAGCCACAAGGGGAAAAAATGCTTGTGGTTTCTGCTTATCTGCAGCAGGAGCAGGACAGCCTCTGAGTTTGTTTATCTTGTCATGCACACTTGCCTTCTGACACCATCTAATCCGGAGGTGAGGACCGGTCAGGCCTTCTCAGCTCGACCTGCGGAGCTCCAGGGCCAGGACTGCCTGCAGATGCCTTCCTCCGCAGCAGGATGCTGCTGCTCCGCGGCCGGTCGACACGAAAAGACTCTGCAGAGCTCGCGCCGCATCCCGGACAGCCCTGCCAACGGAGATCATACAGTTGCAATGTCACTTCTATCAGCACCGAGCATGATCGTGCCCCCCTTTTTCCAAACTCCTCCCTGAGTCAAGGGCAACCCCGACTCCGCTCTTATCACCGCAGCAGCTGTGCTCCCAGCGGGCGAGCGGAACTGTCATTTACAGATTATCATCCTGAGGGAAATTCGCGGAGGAAAAAAATGGAGGAAAAATTAGAAATGAATGGAGAACGAAAGTCGTCGAGGTAGCCGAGAGATGGACAAGAGGGAAGAAGAGAACTGCAGCTCACTGCAGTGCTGCTCAGCTGCTCTGTGTCGCTGTTTTCAAAACAACTAGTCAAGTTGCGTCATTAACCGACCGGAAACGGGAGTAGTGCACTTCAAAATAACAGCATATTGTACAACGTACTCATGCATAAATGGTAAATTAAAAGCTTGTAGACAACTTAGAGTGAGTGAGGTAGTAATTAATGTATTTCTTCAGAATATGATCACCACTTGCTGAGTAGTAAGAGTATTAGGTAACTTAATAACTAATTTAATTTAGCCTATATTTAAATTTCTTTATAAATTGTAAGGAAAAATGTTCTGTTGCAGTCTTCTTTTGAAGCAAGCTTAAAGGTCAATATTGGTCTGAGGAACTTACAGTAATCTAACACAAGTTCAACATTCTTCGACAAGAGTGTGTATCCAGATGCATCTCTCAAGTTCTGTGTCATAGATTTGGTAGATTTTCTCCCCATTTGTCTTACCACATCCCTTCCACATACTGTTCATCTGATGTGGATATTGCTACAATTGCCAAACGTTACTAGCTAGCCTTTTAAATGAATAAATAAATGATAAAATAAATGTTAGTTTACAGACAGGTAATCAAAATTAATTTATCTACTTATCAGAATTTTAAAAAGAATCAAAACTATTGCAGAAGACCATAAATGAAGGAAGTCTATCTCTTTGGACACAAATAATCAAGAAATGAGTCCTGAGACTTTGGCACAAATTTCAAGCGAACTGTGAATAAACACCGGTTTTATTTTGACGAGAATCCAGAAATGGTTACATCCGCTAACAGTGATACTAACTGTCCCACAAAGGTAATAATCACATTAACAAGCACAGTAACGGCGCTTCGTCTCACTAACCTCGCACTTTGAACGGCTAGAAGTCCTTCAGGTATCCATGTCATGACAAGGTCCCATAAAGCACAAGAGACGGGGAAAAAATATATAAAAACACGTCCAGGTCTTAAATAGACAGTATGTTCCCTCAGAGCTTTGTCAAGGAGAGAAGAGTTACCACCAGTTCCCGGAAATTCAGATGTTTACTTCAAAATAAACATGATTTATCGGTAAATAAACCGGAAGCCTTTTTTTTTACTTTTTCTTTATTCAGCAAATCAACATTTATAAAAAAGTTAGCAAACCTGGCTGTTCAATCTGATATTGTGTGAGAATATTAGCTTCATGGCAAATATAAGTAAGATTTTAAACAAAAAATCAAGCAAACAAATAAAATTCAAATAAAATAGGTGCATAGCCTACTTTGTTCAAATTAACTGGAAAAATTTAAAGCAATTAATTTGCAAAAAGAAAACAGCTTTAATTCAGTTTTCTCATTTTGGAGGGAATTTGGTAATAATACTACATCCTTTTGGCGCTTCAGTATTTTAATCTAGCTATGGTGATTTTATTTTAAAATAAATACATGTGCTGCCACCGGAAGTATGGAAGCCAAGATTGGCCATGTTCATTATGTTGAGATATATAGGATTGTTTTCGGAGATAACGGCATACCTGTTGTTTAAAGCTATTAGGCCATATAAAAACAATGTATTTGTTTATATAAAGCAAACAGAATAAAACATGCATGGCTTGTACTATTATTGATTCTGACCAGCTGCCATAATAACCAATTAATTAAGACGCTTTGCATTAATTGATCTTGACAAAGCAACACTAGTTATTTTGCGCTAGCCAGTTACAATCTGTATTTTCCCAACATAATAAGGAAATAATTTGCTTGTTATCAAATAAGCATGAGCCTTGCAGTCTAGATGTAATGCCATGAAAGGAAAGAAAGGCCAGTGTGGTTGTTCTTGGCCTCCAGCCATTAGACATTGAAACACATTTTTAAAGCTTAACTATAAGATAAAATAGTAAACAATGATGTTGCAGAGACACATAGGGATAAATTCTCACAAAGCACATTCATTTAATTAAAAAATGTCAACTGAAACATTATCGTCTTACACATGCATATTGTCTTACAAACCATAAATCATATTTCTTTTACACTATATTAGGATTTTAAGAAGTAAAGAGCCTCGGTTACACAGTTGGCATTGAAATTCTAGTATGATTAACTTCCCAGTAAGCAATGAAACAGGACACTGTTTCCATTTTTCTCTCTCATGGCTACTAAAAAATTTTACTTATATTTTATCATCAATTCAGAACACATAACAGTGTTAACGCTGGATAAAGTTGTTTCAAAACATTATTTTAAAAATTCAGCTTAACTTGCAGAGAATGCTCGGGTTTAATCTCCACCCAAATGTTGAACTCCTAATTATCCAGAGGAGCTTTTAAGTGGTCAACCCCATCTAAAGAGTTAGATGTGTTAAGCTGTTCATGGTGACTTCAGTTACAGCCAGGCTTGTGTGCAGGGATGCGATTAGCTAGAATAAGATTAAGCATCTTCTCTAAATGATTAAAAAACTGATCAGAAAAAGTGTTACCCAAAATACCAATGCATGCATGCAGCCATTAAGATTATCTTTTGATAAACCCATTGGGTTACAGAAAGGTTAACAATAAAAAAATAAAGTGCAAGAAAGATGGTTGACAAAGCTGTCTGCATACTTATAAAAATGATTAGGGGTTAGGGTTAGGTTTGGGGTTAGGGTTAGGAAAGGAGAATATGTGATGGTAGAAAAAAATCAGCAAACAGCGACCTCTTGTGGTGAAAACAATACCATCAAAAAAATTTAAAGAGATGATTTTAAACACAAGTCATTTCAAACCACAGCCAAATGGTTGTTAGTCTTTAAAAATCTAGGGATTTTATAAGACTTTTTATTAAGTAGCTCAAGCAGAAATTTACTTAATCTGACAGAACTCAGCAGTGGTCCCGATGGGTCCGTAGAGCTGAACTCCAGCATAGAGTGGCTGAGTGAATGTGGTCTGGACTCTGTGGAGGAGAGTCCTGGTCTCAGAGACGCTGTAGAAGCACAGAAGACCTGCTCTGTGATCCAGGTACACTCCTACTCTGGAGGACCAAGGAGCTCAGATGGAGGTACTGATTCTGTTGTGTCTGAATTCAAAACCACGTTTGAAAACACACAATGCCCAAGACTTGGAGTTTTTTTCAAATATTTCCTTCACGGTGTCGTTATCTTTGTATGCAACCACCACTGAAACTCCTCCCAAGCCTTTCTCCACCTCCCAGTAGCAACGTCCCGTCAACTTCTCTCTGCTCAGGACCTGACATCTGGCAGCACATCTGTCCAGGTGAAAAGGATAAGAGTGTCCCTCTTTTGCAGCTTTAACTTTTCTGTTTCCCTCAGATAAAGCCAGATGCATGTTTGCTGTGTTTGGATCAAGAGTGATTTGCTTTCAAAAAAAGAGGAATTCCTTTCTGGTCTTTGGCTCTTGGGACAACAAAACATCAACTTGAGCGATTTTCAGGGAGATGTTCATCCATTCTCCACTTAGAACTTCATATACTTTATCTCTCATCTGCAAGAAAGATCTCTGCACTTGATCAAAGTGCTGCAGAGAAAATGGGTGTTTTGCAAGAAAGTAGACAGATTTCCTGAAGCATGCAGGTGCAGAGTAATTCTGGATAAACTTCCTCTATGTGTGAGAGCTGCTTCAGCTCAGCATCTTTCCTCTTCAGCTCAGTGATCTCCTGCTCCAGCTTCTCCTGAAGCTCTTTGACTCCACTCACTTCAGTTTCCTGCTGGGATAAAATGAGAAGTTTTCTGTCTGTACAAAGATAAAAACATACAAATAACTTTAAAGACATCTTGTGATCATGTCGACCTTCTGACTTTTAGTCATTTATGTAGAAGAAAACTCACTTTATACTAGTTTTGACATGGGATACGACAATAATCTGATATGGATTTGATGTTAAATGTGAATTTAAACTGGAATATTCAGGATTTCACCAGAAGGAACTGCAGTGGCGAAAATGCTCCAATCAGACCAGTCTCTCCAAAACCATATGTCCATAGCGCAGCAACATCTCTGTCCAAGTCAGCAAAACATCAGAGGGCAAAACCAAACCATCCCTCCATCTATGAGTAGTTATGTCTGCTCTCAGTGATGCTCAATGCATCTTCACCAGCTGTGGACTCAAAAAACCCTACTCCAGACATGCTTTGCAACATTTTATTGACATTATTGAGTTGAATTACATCAAATTACACTTTAACATGTTTTGCTTTTGCCCTACAACCACATTTTTAATTGCAGGCACTACAAAGTCCTCTTAGGCACTGCCAGACATATTTAATCTTAACAAGAAACAAGGTATCACATGATCAGTTCAGTACTTTAAACGCTGCTGTGTCTATGTGTTAATAAAAAGTTCGTTCAGTGGATCCACAACTGATGCTGGACACATCCAGGTGGACTTTCTGGTGACTCAGAGTTCCAGTTATAGTGAGCTGAATGTGTGTTTCTGAGTACAACTAGGGTACCTTTACTGAGTCTTTTATCAACCCTCTAACATCTGAGCAGGAACCGGGAGAACTGGAAACCAGCAGAAAGCACAAGCAGCCAGCTGGGAATCACATGGAGCCAAGACTCCAGTTCAAGGTTGGAGAAAAGTGTGTACGAAGAGGCCAGAGATGCTCCAACTGTCTGACTATTACTGAGAAGTGATGCTGGGATGACCTACACTCACTGCTTTCAGTTTATTTCAAGATTTCTCTGCCCTCTAGTGGTCAGAAGCTGTTCAACACAGTTTTAAACTGGATATTTATCACTAGACTCAGATAAAATCTGATAAATTGTTGAACACAGAGAAGAAAATCAGAAGAAAGTGTTTCATAGGGGAACTTTCAGATGGAAACCAAACCCATCCAGAATCTGCAGTTTGGTTCCTGAAAGCTTTTCTGACACATTCTCTTTTAAAGAGCCACATTTCCATGCATCTCCCTCTGAGATCAAATCTAGGAGTAAAAACTAGGTCCACATAAAATTAATCAAAAGAGATAAAAAAAATCCAGTTTCTTTCCTTTGAATCTTTATCTTGAGCAATGTCAAACTAAAGTATAATTTCAGTATATTGAGTATTAAAGCTTTAATTGCAGAATGATTGTCATTAAATCCTATCTGTGGAGAGTTTGATGCTTAACCACCAACTTTACCCAAGTGTCCTGACAAAACACAGATTTTACTGCAGAAATATGACTCTTTTTAAAGCAATAAAATCTACATTACAGCTTTCCAGGCATATTTTTGCATCTTCAGCATGAATTTAAACCATTTCTGGAAGATTGGTGAAATATTAAAGCAAGACAAAGTTCTTTAATGCTTTACAAGAGTAACTTACAGTAGTAGTAAGCAGATACCAACAGACAAGGAAGTTTAATTACGGATGAGATGTTAACTTTTTGTTGCAGCTTTTGCTGAACATTTACATCAGAGCTGGACAATTAGTCAAATTTTAATCGTGATATTGCCTTTACACAATCATAAAAACACTGTAATTATTTTTTTCATTGCCGTTCTTATTTTATTATTAGATCACTCCTTTACTTGTTTCTAATTTATTTCCAGTTGTTGTTTTAAAAACTTATGTCTGAGGTTTAGTTTTAACACTTTTTTAAAATCTCTAAATAACCAAGTATATTAATCGTGATTTCAATATCAATCAAAATAATAATTATCATACTTTCCAAAATCATCCAGCCCTAATTTACATTGTTTACTTAAACAAAAATCTGGAAAAACTTGACATTGAAGTTGATGGACTTTCAGTTTTATGTCCATTCCTGTGTTGTTCACGCTTAGTTTGTTTTATTAAACTCTAAAGGCTGTTTATCAATGTTCTGTGGGCTGCAATTGGTTAATTATTGATTTTTTATTGTTTTTACAACCGTTCAAGATGCTTAAGGGTCAAACTTGCATGTAACAGTATGCTGTCATTCAGTGATAAGGTGTTAATAATGTTAAAATAAACCTCACTAGTTAATGATGACCTCGCTGATTTAAAATGTAACCATAGCAACTGCTGATGGAAGGAGCAGGAGATTTCTCTCTGTCCAATCAGAGCCCGTTATGCTGAGACCAGACCCCGGTTTGTCTCTGTCCGTCCTGATGGCCCCTGCCCAGTTTTCTCCGTCTCTCCTGAACAACAAACAAACCGCGGATCCTTTTAAACATCATCTGAGCCTCATATGAAAAATCTGTGGCTTGATTTGACTGAAAATTTACCCACAATTCATTTTATAAATCCTCCTGCTTGTCATGGTAAAGTGTGACTGTTGCCAGAAGTCTGGCTGAAATATCCCGTTTCATGTGGGACCAGGTGGTCCGGTTCTGGTTCTGGTCTCAGCATCAGGCCGGCCTCATTCTGACTGAGCTTTGACATGTTGTTGTTAGCTCTACATGAAAATGAAAAATGGAAATATTGTCACAACTGCACATAAACTGACACCAAAGCGGCTCGGTCTCCCCTCTATATGTCCTTTGTGACCCTTGACCCCCCCCAGCCTGCAGAACCGTTCATCTATCAGTGGCGTCTGAGGAGTTTGGAGAAGAAGCCGGGCTGGTCGCTCTTGGCCGGTTGGTCCTCTCTGGACTTTGTCTTCTCCTCTGCCAGCCCCAGCTCTCCTTCCAGCTGCTCCAACTCTGACTGGTCCAGCAGCTCAAAGTCCTCCACCTCGCTGTCCGACTCCTCGGCCAGCTCCAGCAGCCGGGCGGATTCCTGGAGCCTCGACCGCTCGGGGTCTTCGCTCAGAGACGCGAAGCCCACGGCCGCTTCTATTCTCTCCTGGATGGCGGCGGTGACGGCGGCCGTGATGACGTCCCCCGCCATCTGGTTGACCAGCTCCAGCGTGAAGTCAGAGGACAGGTCTTTGTGAAGAGAAGGCGTATGCTTCGATCTGATTGGCTGCTGGGGCTGAGAGGGAGGAGAGGGAAGACCGAGGCTGAGATCGTCGTCGTCGTCGCCATTGGTCGTTGCGCCGTTATCGAGGGATGGGAACTCCGGGAGGTCGCTGGTGAAGGCTTCTTCTTTGTCGAGATCTGTGAAGTAAAACAGGACGTGAGCCAGAATCGGACTTTAAAACCAGCTTAATTTTATAAAAAGCATACAGGCGAATAGGGGTGCCCTTAAAAATAATTATTTAAAATCAGAATCAAGATTCTTGTTCATCGAGATTCTGAATCATTTCAAAATTTCCAAGAATCGACTCTTAAAAGACTTAGAAATTATTTTCCTGACTGCTTTCAAAGCTACTGGCTTATACAGTACAGAATGGAGTTCATCAGCACATTTTGTTACTAAAAGATGATTGAATGTGAACCGAGACAAATATAAAATGAGAATTGATACAGAATCGAATCGTCACCCTATGAATTGGAATCGGACTGAATCATGAGTTGCTGTTTGATCAACATCCCTAAGGCGTACCCTCTGAGTTCTCCGTCTGCGGCGTGTGTCCCTCTGACAGGTTAAAGGTACCGTTGTCGGTCCACGTCACGTCAGACACCGATGTGTCCGACACAGACATTTCTTTACACGCCGCAGAGTCCAGCTGGGAGAGGGAAACACAAGCAGAGGTCAGAGCCCGGCGGAGGTGGTGGCATGCAGGTTAGTTTGCCTGAAAAACAAAGATCTAGAGATTCTACATCCAGACTGATAGACCGTTTGTGGTTAACCAACCAGACACGGTGGTCGACAAGCTAAAAGAGGTTGCAGCCGGAGATGTAGAGATTAGGGATGTGCATAATTAATCAGTGATCAATTAATCGATCATTAACATTTTAATCAATTACATTATTTTTAATCGAATTTATCTTTAGACTGGTGCTGAAGTTGCACGTAGGCGCATATTTTCCCATTTGAAATCTCATTTCTACTCATCATTACAAATAAATTAGCTAAAGACAGTGGCAGTTACACATAAATTAAATCTAATCTTTTTGTGATTATGATTCTTATTTTCTTAAAGAGGCTGCAGGATGTTTTCAGGTAAGTTTCTTTTCTGCCATTCCTTCCTTTTCTTTCCTTGTCAGGTCAGTAAGCGGGCAGGTGTGTTCATTCCCTCCTGAGGAGAATTTCATTTCTAAGATGCACAGTAGCTGCTGTGGAGTAAAGGCAGCCATTTAATAAGATGTATGCATATAATGCAGGAGCACACTTGACTTTTTCTGATTTATTTCACCTGGTGATGAATCTTTATGTTACAGCTATCAATCCTTATGACCTTTGCTATGTTTCGAGCCACAAATCAGGCAAAACTGTCTCATTCTGCAGCCCTGATAGAAAGATTATCCATCCCTCTGCATCACATTAACTTTATTTATGTAAGATGATCACATGGTTGTGGTGTTTGGACAAACAGGGGTTTAAGGAGCAATATATCTAAAAAACTTTTGGCACGCATATTGATGCTTGTGTAGATCATGAGAGGTGAATTTCATTAGTTTTGACTGGACCCTGCCAGTCATCAGAGGCATGATTAGATTAAAAGGAAGATTAATTTACAAACCTTGGGAAACATAGAAGAGAGGTCCGACTCAACGTTCTCTTTCTCGGTCTGAGCCTGAATGAGTCTCTTCTCTGAAAGGAAGGAAAGAGGATCAGATTAATCCAGTTTTCTGGTAGATTATTAAATCAGAAAGTTTGGAAGAGGCTGTGGGCTGACGGTCAAAGTTAGATGTGAGTCTGTGTATTTCTATGTGAAAAGATTAGAGTCATGCTGTGATTGCACTCATGTCTACTGGCTGATCCCCGAGTCATATTTCAAAACAGCATCAAATCTGGGTCAACTTGACTTGAAAATATCAATTTATCCACCAAATTCACAGTAAAAGATTCATTAAAAATCTTAGTCGTTGCTCTGTAATCATGATTTTGACCCTTTTGCTCTGCCATAGTCCATCAAGTTGCATGTTTATCTAAAAGAGCTCATCAAAAATATGTAAAAACATCCCTTGTTAGTATCTAACAATCTGCAATCCCCAGATTTACTCCGTGTTTACAAAAAACTGCTTTCTCATGTGATACTTACAAACTGTGCATCAGGCAGGTTGTCGAAAGGGATGAATATTATATGAACAAGGAAATGGAGGAAAATGCAGTATTTTGGTCACAGATTGTATATTTACCATGATTGTCTTTGATTTTCTGAAACAACTCGCCGATGCCAAAGTCCAGCTTCTGCAGAACTGGCTCCAGCCACAAACCAATGGCATGAAATGAAATCAGAGGCCACAGGAAGACGCCCACAACTTCAGAGAGACGTCAACAGAGAGACACATTGTTAATCATAATATATGCAAGTCTTTTCTGTGAATGTGTTTCCAAGCAGACTTTGTTCTCATCTTTTAAGGTGGTCCATACTGAAGGTCTATGGAAAATTTTCTTTGGACATTATTTGCTTTTTCACTCACTTTCTCATTTTACAAGACTGAGGCACCATGTGCAGTGTGTCCTTAAAATATCTGAGAAAGCTGGACAAGAAGAGGACAAGACGAGACATGCCAAGAGTAAAACCTAGAAACCCCAGAGAAGTTAGGATTTAACAGCTCTTTTCAATTATATTAAATTATATTACATTACATTATAATATCTTATATTATATTATATTATATTATATCATACTGTATTGCATAAAATTATACTACATTATGTTAACTTACATTGTGTTATAGTTTATTTGTATAGCGCATTTTATGTAAAAGGCAATTAAAGGTGCTTTTATACAACAATAGAAGCATTACAGCAGGGTGAAGAAGAAGCATAAAGAAGTATTTAAAACTAATGTTAGAATAAAAAGACAATAATAAAAAACTAAAGAAACCTCAGAGAAGATATAACCGCTGTTTTCAATGTAATTATATATTATATTATATAACATTGTATTGTATTGTGTTGTATTATATTATATACATAATAAACTGATGACACACTTGCATCTTACATAAAATGTATTTATGAAAGCACAGACAGTCAACGGGAGCTATGAACATTTTCACAAGCAGCTTTTCTGCTAACTCACCTAGAACATATGAGATAATAATCCCTGGAATGTAGCGTCCTAGGACAGCAAAGAAGGTGCACAAACTGCAGACCAGCAGGCAAAACTACAGCAGAAAACCAGAGAAAACAAGCAGAGTGATTAACACACGACTGAAGTGGTGTTTTTTTATTTTTACTGCCAGGTCCAGTTTAACGCTGATAATTTAATTTCTCATTCAATGGGCTTGTTATGAAACAAAATGTTGATTTAACATTATGTTTGTTTGAGTCTCCCACTGTGATAAACTTTGTTATTAAATAAATGAATCATTTGTTAAATAAGGTAAACAATTTGATTTGATCAAACTTGATTTATTTATTATTATTGGTATGAAGATAGTGGTAGTTGTTGGTCTCTGGAAGATTCTATTGAGATTCTGTTTCAGATGAGATCATTGAGTCTATTAGAGTTTATTATTATTTATTAGGTCAAGAATTTTTAGAAAAAGTTAAATATAAAGCCTGGGAGACTCGCGCGTCTGACTCGGGTCCTTGTGGAGTTGTTTGGGGTCTCGGCCTCACCTTGCCGGGGTTTTGTTGCTTGAAAGCCGACATCTCCTGGATGAAGAGTTTGAGGGAGTCGCTGAGTTGTAATCCGGTACCAGACCGGCCTTCCTGACCCGGATCAATGATCTCCCAACTGCAGAGACACAAGACCAGGCGCTGCTTCAGCCATCTTAGCATATGCTGCCAATAAAACCTCAAAACAAGATAAACTGTCATAAAACCTTAATGAAAATAAACTCCTTCCAATTTGTTAAAATATCAGAATACATGATGAATAAAAGATTCATTTTCAGCTCATTTGGCTTCAGGCTATGTCAGCATATTTCACGTTTTGTATGAACTTGCTGCTAAACACCCATGTGTGTGTGCTGTCCAGAAAGTGTCCTCATCAATGACCTCTTCTCAAAAATGCAACATTGTATGCGTGTGTGTATGTGTGTGTGTGTCACGCTTTCACAGCAGCTGATTACCCACATGTGAGGCGTTCAGAGTTTACTGACAGAGAGTAACTTGGACAGGACAGAACCGGCTGAGGACGGACGCTTTTCAGGAGACGCACTGGATGGTCACGTTTCCAGTGACGCTGCAAAGAAGCAAAGGAAGCACCAAGCCTGCTGTCATACGCCGCTTTCCCAAATTAGCGAGTCTACACAGGTTTCTCAAAGCCGGGTTGACCCGCGAACAATCAGCATCTAAAACCTTACCCACTTAATTATTCTGCTCTGAAAGATTATATAGACTCACTTATGAGAAAATATGCACACTCATGCCCACAGGACGTTTAAGAAGAAAAGACGACTAAGACATGACACAAACTTTAAAGAAAATATTTTAAAGAGTTAAAATAATGCACTATAAATGACAGATCACCACAGAGGGATCGGACCAGCGATCCACAACAAAACATTTGTTAAATGAAGGAGTTTTGTGGCAGAAATTGCCGTATTTAGAGCATGCGGAACCTGCCCCGTTCACTCTCATTATATTGGATGTCTGTTGATCGCGAGTGGATCTAAATGTCTCCCAAAAGAGTTCAAGTAACACCAAAACTTTCTGGGTGAGTAAATGATCGTATTTCCTGCTAGAAAACAGGCCCCGGTTGCAAAATACCAAAATTATCCCTTAAGTTAAAATATCTCTGAACTACTCTACTTGGGAGTTTTAGAATTTTCCCTCTTTGAGGATGATTGACACGATAACTTTGTCCGATAAAAACTGCTCAAATGCAGAAGTGTGTAAAAACAGCAGCTGGGTGAGAAATCAGACGAGTGTGAGATGGGAGCTGGGATGTGTAAAGAGTTTTCCATGCTGTGGCACAGCTGGGAATTCTGGGCCACCTGGTGAGGAATGAAACTTTCCCCCCCGGCGTCGGGGTTCCCACACGTCACGTCCCATTTCAGCTCCTCCATCAGCCCTCGTGCTCGCTTCACATATAACAGCTATGAAAGGAACAGGTGTGGCTCATGTGCAGAAAATAGATGGAAGCGTGTGAAGTTTAAGTCATGCTTCCTCTCTCAGACGCTTACTGCTCCGCTAGCTGTGAGCTAAGCAGTTTCCTTCACCTATCCAGCTGGAGAAGAGGAATCCATCACCTGGAATATTTCTATTTCTGCCTTTCATTTAAATTTTTAAAAGGTGTGTGTTATTGATGAGGTTTATAATTAATGGAAACGTGGAAAATCCATTTACTGTTCTAAATATAATCAAATTAAATAAATCCATAGTCGGTTCGGCTAAGATTGGAACTGGTTGGATAAACAACTTCTTTGTTTTTAGGTTTAGCGTCGGAGCGGGCTGGGACTCCACGGTTCATCACATGATATGACAATGTCCTAAATTTAAATCCAGCTGAGGATGGAAACTTCATGCTCTGTGTGAGCAGCTGTCCTGAAAACAGCTGCTGTAAGATCGCCATGGAGATCAGGTTTCCATCGCGCCTAAGCAGCTTCCTGTTTGTTGCCCAGCTGTTGGCCCACTCAAACAAAACACACAACTTGTCTGTATGTTTCTGGAAGATTCTGTTGTTTATTAGAGTTTAACCTTAAAGCCTGATGTCTGGCCTTCAAGTCTTAAAGTCTGAACTAAAACTTCAGAAGTCCCTTTGCAGGGATAATAACCTGATAATCTGATTAGAGCTGCAGCTGCATCCTTAAAAAAGGGAGGATATTCATCATATTCATCCTGAAAGTGTTTCTTTTAGGCCATCCTGAAACTTTTTTCATTGCTGCTTTTCTCCAAACTTAACACATATACTGATATTTACACATCCCAACAATTTTCACAAATACTCCCTTTACTATGATATTAAAATAGAGCTCACTCTTCTACAGATGTTCTTCTTAATGAGAAAGAGCCTAACCTCGTATGTGCCTCTCAAAAGTGAACTAATTAAAACCCCTGTGCAATGTTGATTAAATGACTTAAAGGTGCAATACAGACTGTTTCATTTTCTCAGTGATGCGCCCCCTACTGTACTGTGAGATCTCTCATCTTGTCTCTTCTCTCATCTCTTATTCTGCCCCTTTGTCTCTCTCTGTCCCTCTCCGATGTCTTCTTTGATGTGAATTCAAAACATTAGTGTTTTTGTCCACTTGCTAGTTATGCAAGAAGCTCAGTGGGATGTTCCCACCTTCGCCACACTGTCCCGGGTCTCCTGACTCATGGAAAACCCACAAATGACCGTCAAAGAGTCGCTGACACCTGATAATCAAAAGGCCACGCCCCTAATTATGAGGAATTTTAGGATTAAATAACATCTTGCATCTTTTTAACATGGGAGTCTTTAAGGAATTGAATTGTTTTGCAGCAGCACCTAGCGGGGAACTGAGCATGCTTCCACTTAGTGTGGTAAGATTTGATCACAGATGTGCAGACATTTGCTGGCTTCTCAGCCACATACAGTTTACAGGACTAGCAGGTTTTCCAGCTTTTTCTCTTGGACCTGTTCCTTTTACCTCCTGTTGGTGTAACCCACCCTCCCTCATGGTTATTGGCTGCTTTGAACAAGCAACAGAGGCCAGCAGAAGCTACAGTATCTCATATGCACCCATCTGACCCAAACACCCATGTCTCACATAACCCTTATGACGAACGGTCAGCCTGCTGCTCCCCTCTCAGCTTCCACACGCCTGCAGGAGCCCCATTAGCTGAGAAGTGGATGCTTTGAACATGTGACAGCGATCCTACGAGGCATGAGCGCTCATGTGGTCGGATGGACATGCTGAGCATTTATCTGTTCCATGAAAGACAGAAGTCTTCCTTGAAAGAGGTGCAACCTTTTTAGATGATGCTCGGTGAGGTTTTACCACATTTAGTTTTCTGTTTGCTGCAGGTCGGGTAACTACATCCGGTTCAGGTTTACATCCGTCTGGCCTGCTGCTGTGCAGGCCCCATATGATGCAAGCTGAGTCTTCTATCCCAGTCAGAGGGAAGAACATCTGACTGAAACACTTAAACAGTTTCGTGTTTTGACTCAGATGTTATCCTAGTAAAATTATGTCAAGTTGAAACATTTTATTTTCCAACAGTGTTGCTACTTGTTAACATAACCTTTTAACATCTTTACAGGCAAACAGAAAAGGCAAGATTGCTTAAATGTTTGCCCCTTGCATGTGGCAGCTCTATGACGGAGGTCACATAAAACATTATTTTATAGACTTAGAGAATAAAGTCAGAATATTATGAGAATTAAGTGGTAATTTTACATAAAGAAAAGTTGTAATATGAGAGAAAAAAACTTGTGATTTTAGAAAGTTATTTAATTAGAAAAATGTAATATAATGAGAATAAAGTTGTAATATAATGAGAATAAAGTTGTAATTATAAATGAAAATGAGAAAAAAATACATTTTTAAAAAGAAAAAAAGTTGTGCAGGGTGAGTGCAGAAGTCTAAGGTAATCTAGTTTAGCAATGTAAAAGGTGTTCTCTGTAGAAATGATTCCTGGAGGCTGAAATAGATGATGTTGCTCTGAAAGCACTTTTCCTGAAACCATGAATGAGAATAGTTTGGTCTGAGACTGATTTGAGGAAGGAGATGATAATCCTGATAGCAACACACTCCAGATGCAGCATGGCATCCAGAAGCATCTGTAAGGTTTAAACTGTACAAGCAACCTTTTATGGAAGATACCCTGCCTCGTTACACCTCTTCTCTCCCCTCTGCTTGGGCAGAACTTCATACTTAACTTACATCCACCGAGTATGAATGAATAATTAGATACAAGGTAAAGCGGCTTGAGTGAGCTATATAGATCTAATCCATTATTATCATCATTATTATTTTCTCACTGTTGAGGAGAGCCATCCACACCATGTCAGGTGTGTTGGGACCCATCTAACACAGAAAAGCCACCTCAGCAACGCAGGAAAACCTTTGGTGTTTGATTAATTTGAATACATCCTGCAGGGTATCCGCTGTTGCTTCATGCACGCTCCAATGCAGTATTAGATCAAATAAAACTATTAAAATTTTGAATTGTTTTTTATCAACAGTTACTGTAAACTGGACTGGTGCTGATCATATAATTAATTTGTACTGATTGGATAATAATGACTGTGATAAAATTGTATCAGTAAAATTGTCTTGAGATTAATTTCATGAGAATGTCAACAAACAGAAATGAATTTTTTTCAGTTTCCTTTTTCATGCAGTCAACATTTTACAGCTTAACATAATGACTGCAGCACAGTCTGCTTTTTTTCAAAGAACTGATTGTTTTCCATTTAAATGTCTAATTGAGCTCAAAAATAAAATCAGATTTTATTTATTTTTTTGTCATTTGGTGATCATGTTCAGTCGGCATGAGGTATCGTCTTTTATCGATCCATGGATCCCGAATCAAATCAAATCAAATAAAAAATCTTAATGTGGCAGAAAACATTGAATCATTTTCTGTTGAATCTCCATCTGAAAATTAGCCATCTGTTTCAAAACCTGCACATATAAGCTTGTTTATCTTCTCGTCTCCTCAGTAAATTTATCTGCAAACTAAATTAAACACAATTGTTTGGTTGAAAAGCAGAAATATGTGACTGGGTGTTCCTCAACCTGCAGCCTACATGAAAATACTCCCCCCCCCATAAAAAAAATCCTTTTAAGATGTTCAAAATGCTTTTTTAAAAATACATTTCTTATCAGAATTAACAGGATCAAATAAAACATAGATGCCACAAATCCTCTTTTTTCTCTCAAATTAATTCATTTTCCTCCAGAGAGTTGCACATGTGTTGCTTTCATCATTTACTCAACTCAAGAATCAACAAATGCCAAAGTCTGCCAGTCTTACTGTCACATGCTCTCTGTGTCCCATAAACACTCAGGATACTGAGAAGAGAATATATCATGTTTCATTACTCCAGATCAACACAACTAACAACTTCTGTCAACTATCCAAACTGGGAAACGCCTCCATCTGCACAGAGGATGTTCAGAGGCCTGTAGGAAGGCTTTCTCTGTTTCCTCCCGATCAGTAATCTCCTCAACAACACAAGGGACGGCACGTCTGAGCCTCTAACAAGCCCGGTGATGGCGCTTTAAAAATAGAGCAAGGCCCAACAATGTGAGGAACGGCGCCTAGAGCATCCCGGCTCCTCACATGTGATTGAAGCAGGCGGGTGTAAATATGTTTACCCGCCCGTTTACCACAGCAGCGCAGACTCTGATGCAACTAAGACCTGTTTATGTCCCGCATACGGACACATAGCCTACACAGTAACAGGGTGAGAAAGCCGTCCAGGCCTATCGGGTTCGCAGTTTAGGCCGATGTGAGGATCGGTGCAACACATGAAACCCAAAGCTGCGGGTCGGACAAGACGGAGACGATGCGGTTTTTAGACGTGGAGCGATGACGCAACACACCGTAGACCCAATGGGATCCACATCAAACCACAAACAAGAAGAAACTTGTTTCAAGAAGCTTGTTTTCAAGCATCACAAAAACTTTCAGGGGAAAACCAAAACATCTGATGCAAGAAGAATAAAACAATCAAAAACTTTTCTGACTCCATCTCCAGGAAAAAAAAAAAATCCGCACCTCAATCCCGCCCCGCGATGTTCAGAAGACATCTCCACAGCCTCCAATCGCCTTCAGAAGACTCAACAGGTGTAGGTGGGTCGGCGCAAATCTCAGCGAGGTTAGATCTTTTCCAGCAGCGCGAAGGAGCAAACTCAGGTTTAACAGGCCACACAGCTCGACAGCAGCTTCTGTTTATCCTCAATGAAGCCTCGGTTGGACTATTTCAAGTGGCCTCTTCTAAAAATAACTGGGTCACACTACATTCCAACCGCTGCCTATCAGGAGTGCAGAGGAATGGGGTGGAGGAGGGTGGAGGGGGTCTGGAACAGTCGCCGTCGACAACAACACCGCCAAGCCGGCATCAACAAACACACCTCCGAGTGACTAAGCATGGCTGGATGAAGAATTAAGGAGAGACTGACAATGAGAAAGAGAGGAGAGAACTGAGCATCATCCACTGAGTTTGCCCAATCTTATTGCTTCAGTCTCATTAAATAACAAGGTGTGGATGTCAGAGGAAAAATGACAAGACGGTGAGCTCTGAGTCTGCACAAATTTTTATTTGCACCTCTGACTTCCAACAACGTGTTGCCTCTAACCAGCTTTACAAAAAAAACAACATCCAGTGCTTCCTGGAACTTCCACCTTCTTCACAACCGTGTGGTTTGTGTGTGAGCTCTAAATGAGTGTCACCACAAAGGTCTAGGCTATCTGAAGCTCAGACAGAGCATCAGAATGAGAAAGAAATGGGATTTAAGTCATACTGGGATTTTCACACAAAACCATCTCAGATAATGATCTGAAGTAGAGCTGGGCTATATATGGAGTTTTCTGATATATCGAGACTTTGTCACACAAGATATAGAATAAGAAAATATGGTGTATATTGAGTTAACTTGTTTTAAGTTTAAAATCTCTCTTTTTTTGGCATTTTGCACAACTTTATCTTTGTTATGGTCTTTGAAAAGTATTTTTTTATTATTTTAATACAGATATACTTTAAATTCAATCAAATATTTTAATGCACATGTGCTTTTGATCCTTGCATGTAGCACTCAAGGCCATGAATTTGAGCCGTCTCTTAGTTTACTTGACCAAAAAAACTTACATCGAGATAAATATCGTATATCGTGATTAAGGAAAAAATTGTTGAGATATGAAAATTGGTTAACATTGCCCAGCCCTACTACACACCTGGTCTATCCTGTAGGTTTTATAAGGTCCCCTGATTGACCCAAATCATTGGGTGATTACTTCTGTAGCTCTGCATCAAGCTCTGTGCAAGTCTGAATCAGGCGTGTTGCAGCAGGGAAACCTCTGGGACCTTCAGAACTTGGAGGACCAGGATTGAGGATCTCTGCTGAATTTGTTTAGGTTTGTGCATGTTTCATGCTGGAGACGTAGGACTCGATCAGTTACGTCACTTTATCGTGCAGCTGCTTCGTTGTGCTGCTCTTCATCCATCAACCCGAGGACCAATCAGAGAGGTCGCTCTAAAGAACACCCCTTGCAGTGTAAAGTGATCCGATTGGCTCAGCTTTTCAATGTCTGAATCAGTTCCGGCAGAGGAAAAGCAGCTGAGTCACACACACACACACACACACACACACACACACACACACACACACACACACACACACACACACACACACACACACACACACACACACACACAC
>JAVQJG010039973.1:0-13885 GCA_036024015.1 Craterocephalus amniculus | reverse complement strand
TGGCCTCCTCCCTCTTGGCAGATGACTGCACGTCGGGGTCTATCCGCCAAAGCACATTCTGATTGTAACACAATCAATAAATGTATCTCACCTCGTCATTGGTCTCTCCTGATTGAACTGAGTATGTCTCTTTGTAGTTTGGTCACAAGATATTACAGGAAAGAGCAAAAATGTTCTTATTATGGGAAATAGGATTATGTGTTATCTTAGAAAAAAATACACCTGGTGACAAAAGAGACACGGGATCCTCACATGAAATCAAATTACCCAAATATGTGATTCTATTACGCCTCTTATTACTGAAAGTGTTTTAGAACAGCCCTTAATTATGCAATGGAGATCTGCTTTTTATTACTAGTGTTCATCAGCTGAAAGAGAGTTGTAGCGTCAGGGTCTGTGTGCCAGCTTGTCTCTATGAATGCATGTGTGTGAAAGCATCCTGCCTCGTAAATGTTGCCAAAGTTCTGGTGGGCATGCAGCCAGACATTGAATCAGCACAATGTTACTATGCAGCAGCACCAGAGGAGAGGATGGTTTACTTGTAGGCCAACAAAAGAAAAGAGGGACACTCACCCTGCAGTTTCTGCATCACATTAGCAATGTCCACGGACGTTCGTCCGAAGAGTCTTGGAGAAGCCATGTTGCCTGGTTGCAGCTTTATCACAAGGTGATTTGACTGTAGCCAGCAGCTGAAAAGCCTTCACAACTGTCCCGAACGGGACATCCCCTCTGCCACTCCCTCCCTCTGCCTCTTTCTAGTTTCACTGCAAGACTAGCTCCAATTGAATCTCAGGTTTCATGCAGGTACAAGCAGGTTTACTGTCCAATAGAAGCACTTCTTCCATTCAAATGCTGCAAAAGAGAAAGAGGGAGTCAGTGGATGCTACACTTGTTTGCCCTTGCTATTATTTTAAACTAGTTTTGTTTAGCAGTTAATTCATTTACAGCCTTAAGGCTAACTTTTCCTCCACCACAATTATCCAAGAAAAGTCAGAGATTTTAGAGACAAAATAACCTACACTTGGACTTGGCACAGAAATTACCAAAAATGTTATGGTTTTAACTATAAATAGTGTTTTTGAAGATGGAAAATTTAGTTATATTTTTGCTATTTTATTTAATTCCCTGTCTATAAATCCAGGGCTGTCAGATCAGAGAAAATACAGGTTTTTACATGATAAAATGACTCTCAGACTGAAATAGTCAGAATGAATGAAATTACTGACACCTGTGCTTTCATAGATTTCGTCCAGATACTACTTACACTAATGAATAAGAACATGAGAGTTTGCCCATTTAGACTACACATGCTTATTAAATGTTTGGTCAATAGTGTAACAAGTCGTGCACATCTTACAGAATCAGTATGCTGTCATCATGATTTTTTGACTGAATTTGCTGCGGACTAGAAACTGACTGACAGGAAGTCTCACATATAAATATAGACATAAAGCTGAAAGATAACCAATCTGATAAATGCGCATATTAATAGGGTAACAAATACACCGTTTAAACCAATAATATGGGCAGTGGATAACTATAGGCTAACTGTCTTTACATAAATAGGACCCTACTTCTAAATAGGAAATACGTCTTACTTCAAGGTTCATCAAAAAGGAAGTAAACTTCTCGTGTTAACTGCACGAGTAAATGCATGAACGTGTGCGAAAAACTTAGTTAGGTGTTATTTTACTATCAGCTGTTAATATTCTGCTTAATATAAAATTGTTAAATCATTATTTACCCCTGAATCATTTACAGTAGCTAACATAGCTGAACACCTGTAGTTATCTGAATGAGAAGAATGAGAGGAAGTTAAAACACCACAAAAAACAAACATGAAAGCATTTATTCGCACGCGACCTAAAAGATTAAAGCGCGTGCTTTTACTGTATGTTAATATGCAGCACGCAAATAAACACACAATCAATTAAATCTATAGCTGTAAGTAGCAATTTCATCTTACCCCTTCGCGAGATGCAGAGCATGATAGCTTCACAGAGGAAGTGTCTAGCGTGTGTTGCCTTGTTGCCAATGGTAACACTAAAAACGAAACATGGCGTGCAACCGTGGCCCAGAAGTTTTCTAACCGCAAGAGGCAGAGCGGCGGCACGCTGCTGGCAGGAGGAGCGGTCGGAAATGTGTGGTTTAGTTCCTGTTCTCTTAATTTATGCGGACAGAATACTTGTACTTTGCCTGAGCAGAGAGGAATCCCGCCATCTCCCTCATTACGCTGAGATAATGATGAATTAATTGTCTGTGGAGAGTTTTCAGCCACTATTCAGGTTTTCCATATTGTTTCATGCACTGTTTACAAATGTAGGCTGTCCAGTTTCTTTTATCAGGAGAAACATTAATTATTGGATTTATTTGGTTCTTTAATCAAACCGTAATTATGGGATTTATTTTGGTTCTTCAATCAAACATTCATTATTGGATTTATTTTTGTTGTTTAGATTAGCCTATATGCATATTTTATTAAAATGGCAAATTGGGAGTTTTTAAGTGGGATGTTTTTTTGTGTGTGTGTGGAGAAGAAGACGAGTAAAATATTAGAATATTACCCTAGTTTCTGCTCCAGTTCATCTGACCTCTTGTTGGGATCCTTCAGCTTGGCCACTTGACTGGAGTGCTTTGTTCCAAATTAAATTATCAAGACTTAATAAAGAAGGCATGTCTCTCTGAACAAATGTCAATCCATTTATGGTATAACATAAGCCCAGAAGCACCATGCTTTAATCATTTCAAGCTTGTTAAAAGTTTGGGAGTTTGAAGGTCCTAGTCAAATTGAATAGTCAGAAATGAATGACCGTAGTCTCTCTGACAACCTGAATGAAATGCCTGTGCTATGACAATGAATGAGAACCAGTTCCCCTTTGTGGAGATGGGAATCCTAAAAAGGAAGGCATTCTTATACCACTGCACTAACAGGAGATGCTAAATGAATTACAAGCAAAACCACCTTTTCTTATAATAGATCTGAAATAATTCCTTACCAGGCACAAAGCATCATCTCATAATGCTGCTGGTTACTCATGATAGTTTTGGATGGACAGTAGTCAGGGTTGCAGGAAAGAAGAATGAAGAAAAAGTTAGGCCTTCCTGGTTGAGATACTTTAACCACATTTAGAGTGAAGGGTGTGGATATTTATATAGGTAATATTTATAGTCTTTTATTTCTTTAATTAATCTACAAAACACAAGGGAGAAACAGGTCTAAAAAATCTGATGTTGCTGAATCAGTTTGATGTCATTTGATGATTATACACATAAAATGCACATACATCCACATAGAAAAATATGCTATATCCTTTCTAATCTATTTTTATGACACTGAAAAAATCCCCTCAATGATACATGAATAAATTGGCTTTTTTCAATCTACATTTCAATCTTGTATGAAAATCAGGTTATATTTCAGGCTAAATCGATTGCATCATATTGATTTGTAGGCTATTGCTTTCAAAGAGGCTGGAACTGAGCCTTTCACTATGTCCACTATTTTCTTCACAGAAATAACTTTAATCTTATTATTATTGTTATTTCAAGATTTTAAAATGTGTTAACATTCAAAGTAGGTCCTGAATAATTTTAGGACACTTAAACAGCTTCTAAGACCCTGTGTGAATTCACATTATACAATAAGCCCTGCATTGTTCTTGTGAAGGCTCTAAAGATCATTTAGAGAAGATCATGAAGCTCTGCAGGTTTCAGAATATCCATTTTATTTGATGAACTTTATCACCACCTGCTGGATTCATCCATGACATGACAGTCTAAACATCAAAAGTTGTTTTTAAACCTGAACCTGAAAAGGCACGTACACTTCGATTAAAGCCCTGCTTTATTGGAAAACATAAACCATGCAAATAAGCACCATAAATGAAAGCTTTATATTATAGCAGCTATTGAGCAATGGAGAGATGATTTGTGGTGTTGCTTGCCTGAGAGCAGAAGTTAAGTGGGAACATGGCAACAATTGAAGGAAATCCCCACAGAGACTCAGAGTTTGATACCCTGCAGACTCTTGAGTGGAAATTCAGTGTTTCATGGCTTTACTTATACAGAATGTTGACGCTTGAAAACTTTCCAAAACTTTTACATCAGAACAAAAGGCTGTTCTTTTATCTGGTGTATAACAGGTTCAGCAAAAATACCACTTAAAACATGTGAATTATGTGTTTTGAACTCACAGTTTAGTTTCATAAAGACACACATAATGTCCCGGTTTCTGAAATATTGCCACAGGCCCTTTGTTAAATAGTATTGATCCTACGGAAATGATGCAAAAGGAAACAGCCCTATTTCCCAGTGCTATGTCCCACACAGATAAGCAGCACATTTGCTAATTTTAAAGCCAGAGAGGGAAGGAAGCATGACAGCAAGTTTTCCGCCATAGCAAACATTGTGGGGATAGAAAAGCAGAAAGCCTGTCTTGGAAAAAGCTCAGTGTGTGTAGGTCTGTGTGAGCCAGTGTGGAACCCAGCACCAGCTCATGGTGGGAAAATGGCACAAAATGAGACACATCCCTTTGTGGAAATATTAAATTCATTTAATCTTGGTAAGTGCATTTTCTTTTATTTATTGCAAATACACTGCTGAAACGTTTTAATGAGGTTTTAGAATAAAGTTTTGTAAAACACATTTAAGCTCTTGTTATGATTCACCAAATAGCTTTAATATAAAAATGACATGAAATCAAAATACTTGGGACAACAAAAATACATTTTCAGACTTCAGCATGGGAAACAACTCATCAAATAGGACTAAGAGAAAAAAATTTACAAGAACAAAACTCAGTTTTACTGCATATTAAATCCGTTTGTCACATTTCCTTGCAGTCAGCTGGATTTAAACACCAAAAACTGTATTTGGAGGCAATTTCAAGAAAAACCTTTTATCAAAAGTTTTGTATGTTGGCAATAGCTTTCATTAGGTTTAGATTGGTACTGACTGTCCTGTTTCCATTGTGAGCTTCCTTGCAGTGTAAGTACTGCAGAATACAATGAACTTCCCCTGAGCCGCTCTTCCTGAGGAGCCAGGAAACTTGTTTTATGTTTTGTGTCTTGCATTGAAACCACAGTCAATTTGTTCTTTAACACAGTGATCCAACCCACACACCAGGTGTGATGTAAGACTTTATGTAACATCCAACACAGTATAGCAGTTGGCAGCAAATAATAAATCAATACAGCAGAGCTTGTTGTTGTCCTTAAATAAATCTGGCTTTAGTCATGTTTATTTTTCTTGTCTTTGCAACCGAAAGTTCATTTCTATCCTGAAATGCAAATTAAAGCAAATTCTGGTAAACAATATCTCCATTTTCCCCTCCCACTCTACTAAACATTTCTATTTGATCCATTTGTACTTCCCTCTCTGAGACTCCACATTGATTTTCCTTTTTCCAGGTGACATGATTCTCGCCTTCTGTTTATCTGTGCTTGTGGGTCTGCTGCTGGGTGCTTTGATCTACGTTCTGTTAACCTGGGCCTCCAGGCGCCGGGCCACAGCCAGAATCACCAGGCGCTCCAGAAAGAAAACTGGCAGTTCACAAGCACGTGACCCCATGAGCAGCCAGATGGGCCTTTACCGAAGCACTTTTCTGAGTGTATACAGACAGCCATCCCTGGAACCAGTGGGTCCACTGGGGAGTAAACCCAGTGCAGAGACATCCACTTTTCGCCCTCTGCAAAAGAAGAGCAGATCTGAAATGGATATGGGAGATGACACCCAGATAAGCATGTCGGAGGACACTGTGGCTTCGAGCACGTCTGATTCAGCATCCCTCGTACCGAACAAGAGACATTCCTTCTGGCTGGGCAGCAATGGGCTTAAAGGATTCCTCCCATCACAGACTCCACCTCCGGCGTATGACAGTGTCATCCATGCCTTCGAGGAGACTTGCACATGAATCTTTCGGCATGAGTACAAGGACTGAAACAAACTGGCGGGATTACAGAGGATTTCACAAACACCAGCCTCTGCATTTGGAGCAAACAGATGCTTTTTCAAATGTTCCAGCTTGAAGCACAGACGTGAGGTGACAGCTCAGCTTTATCCATGAGAAATGATTGATGGTTGCAATTTTCATAATCAGTGCAGCTGAATCTTGATTAATCACCAAGTTGCTTTCTTGTTGAAAAATGTCTCAAAATAAGACAGTGTCTCAGAGCCTCTTCTGTTGATATCTTGCTTCTTAATCCAGCACCCAACTTATGTATTTACAATTACGAATGACTGTTTGAAAAATGTTGGGATGCTGTGTAAAAGGACTGAATGTGAATGCATTCATGAAAATCATCTAAAGCCCAGCACTGATTGAAAATAGCTCAAAGACTATTATTATTCAAATATCTGTCCTTTTTTCAAAGAAAGAAAATTTAACCATTTTGAAATTGCTGCCTTTAATAACATTTGATCATTTGAAGGGCATTAAAAGATTGGAAAAGTTGCGGAATGCTTCATATATATCTTTGCAGTTTGCAGTCTCTAAGTTTGCAGTTATGCTATATTTACATATAATTACATGTGGAATCGAAAAATAAAAGTGAGAGGCCAGAGATGCCTTCACATCTAAAATCCACATGTAGCAAACAGTTTAGGACTTGCACTTCAGCATGGAGTCTTACAAGATAGATTGTGATTGTGATTACAGGGATTTCTGTGAATTCTCTTGATCTTTATGATAAATCTCTAACTTCTGTGAAATATAATTTCCTAATATTTAAACTCTTTGTCTATGCAGTTTTTCCAGAATGATGAACAACTGCTTATCTTTATTTGTGATGGGCTGATTTCCTCTGAGACAGGACACTGTTTTGCCCCTGACCTGTTTCAAATTAAAAAGGCTTACGTAACTTAAGCTTGTGTGTCTGTTTAGTCATTTATCTTTACTTTTGTCAAAATTATGTTTGGAAAAACAACCTTCTTGTGGACATGTAGTTCAAAATTAGTGAGCCCATCTATTCTGCAAACAACTGTAGCTTATATATTTGTTCAGTTCTGGCTCTTGAGAGACTTTTGTTTAGACTACTTTCAATCAAATGCCAGCTATAAAAGACATTCTTGAAACTTTGAAACTATTTTGGGAAAAGGGTTATATGTGAAACAGAGAGAAACTACCACACTGAAGAGCACAAGATTAACCTTTTTTTAATTTTATTTTGACTTACAAATAATTGAGTTGTCTCCTCTACAAATATCCGGGTTGTTTTTTTGGTCTCCCTCTTTTCTTGGCCTACAGCAGGGCGACTCATAACTTATGTAACAGGCAAGCAGTTTAGAGACCACGTTGCCAGAAGACTCTGATTAATGTAACACAGTTAAATTAACTAATAACACTAAATAGAAAATGGATATTGAAACAAGTAAATCAAATTGCATTCATTTTAGATGTGCAAATCTGCAGTTGAGTAGCCTACGAGCAGATTAAACAGAAATACCATCAAATGAATAATAACGCTGTTGCCGGAAGGTAAGTTACAAGACATGGGGTCACCTGTTTTATTACATCAAGGCCTATTCTATTGTCAAAAATGTCAATTCAACTTAACATTGCAAAGATTGGGTGCGCCGTCTGAGGTTGCCATTTTTTACAGAAACACGCGTTTGAGATGCAGCAGTAAATCTGCTACTGAGAGGCTGTGGACCAGACGCCATCCCATAATTAACTAAAAATATACTACACTATGCACATCAACATCTAATTTGTTTGTAATATGGCTGGTCGTGCTTCTTGTTCTTTGCCCGGTCTATTTCCCGTGCTATCTCTTTCATGGCAACCCGTTTTAAAGCCACAACCCCGAAGTGCGCCAAAGGAGAAGTGCCTGGCAACACTACGGCACTGACTGAGCGCCTCTGGATTCATACATGATAGCGGTGCCAGGTACGTAAAGCCGTTCGTTGTTTGACCGTGATCGTGTCTTTTACATGCACTTCTTTTATTTACTGCCTTGGTCTTTGCTTCTCGTGACCACTATCTCATTCAGATTCCTGGATGCAGCCACATAGAAGACGCCTGAATAAGAAAGCGTTTGATGTAATGTGTCATATAGTGGGAGACCTTTCTGAAGGAGAGGGTTTGTCTTTTTGACTTAGACTTAAAGCTTAGAGGCTGCAGGCGTCCAACCGAGACAAATGATTGTTTCCAACATCCATTTTACAGTTAAATACTAGAATATGTTACAGGATTGATTCTATTTTAAAAAGAAGAAGAAAAGGGGAAAAAATTGAATATCTGAGTTCACATCAGTGTGGTTTCTGCGGTGATGGTGATGAAGAGCGGACAGTATCAGTACCCATGGAGACTGCAAGTGCCCTGCTATCCAATGCAGTGTTGCTGTTGCATAGAGACTGAGAAACACTGTGAATATCAACGCTGATGCACTGAATGACACAGCTGCTATTTCAAGGAAGAAGGGAGAAAAAAAAAATCTCTTCTCTTCTCTCAGATTGCCTGACTTGTTGAACAGAGGTAATTCATTAATTCATACACCCTTTTCTCCACTGCAACAGGATTGCACAACTCTCGTCAGGAAGACATGGGATGGGTCAGTGGCATCAAAGAAGCCTCACATTATCTCATGGCAAAACTCTGAAGTGAGGGCTGCTCCATTTGAATGAATGAAAAGCTGGGCACCATCTGTGGCTATAGGATGCATTTTACCTCCCCATAGATTATATTGGAAACGCCAACAGCAGAGTAACCGTCAGCCTTCCGTGCATCATCTGAATGGAAATATGGACACCTTCAAAGGAGGCATTTTGACTCAACATGCCCAGGAACTATGAGGTATTTTGATTTACTATCAAACTATCAATACTTCTGGCAATTTAGCTATTTTATAGACAATATTACATAATATTGTTCCAGAGCGTAAATGAGTCAGTCAGTATAATAACTACACAGCCACTGTTACTTTAATTGCAGGGGAGGCCTCCAAATTTCTTAACATGTCAACGGATGGAATACGATCATTAAGACAACCTTGCAACCTATTTTCTTTTAACATAAACCAAATGAGTAGGTTGGACAGGATAAGAAAGTATTTGTCTCCCAATATAACCACAAATACACATTTAAATCTAGGTTATGTGCAGATGTCAGATGAAGATCTACCAGATGAATGTTTCATCTGTACTCCACATTTCCAGTTTGTGAATGTAGACAAATGAGACAGATTGTAGTGATGATGTAAACTAGGGAAAAATCCTGGAGTTGCTCCATAGACAGTGAATAACAGAAAAACAGCTAGTACATGCTGATTGTACTGGTGTCACATTTAGTGATTCACTGTTCTTGCAAAGCCTGTTCGCTACGATAAAACTCACAGGGGTGGGATTTCTCAACGGAGAACCTGAAAGTACGTGGTTTCAGTCACCCGTGAATTAGCACGAAGGTTGTGCCCTCTATCTTTCTATTTGCCGTAGTTCCTTTATGCTGGATTACCTCGTTTTAGAGTTTAATTTCAACAGTTTATGTTTGTTAGGCCCATTTGACATTTTATAGCTTAAAAATCTCATCACAAGGTCCAAAAAGCTGCTGTTCTAGACCATTTACTGTTTTTACCCAGTATTCGATAAAGAGTTATTATTAGTTAGTTTAGACGTTTATTCCTAATGGTTGCTCTTAGGAATCCAAATGCCTTGCATGTCTTATCACAGATCACCTCAAAGTTCAGAAGTGCTCAGAATTAAGGACATTTAAGCCATCTGCTCAGGAAGATTGTTCCATATGACTGAAAAGCATTAGAGCATCAATTTTTGTGGGCCTTGTGCCAAGATTGTTTAGAAGCGTTTGTTTGTTGTATTTTAATGCAACCAAATCAGTATGAACAAGACATACAAAAATATCCTGATCTTCGCTGAAAAGGCAGCTTTCGGTAAATGTGAAGTCACACACCAGCATCCACTGAAAATGTGCATTATCCCGTTTTATGGGGAGGTGAGCCGCAGTGTCGTTCCTTTCTTTGTTGCACCCTCCAGCCTGGTCAGTCAGTAGGGATGTTGGCTGCCGTGGAACATGGTCCCATCCTCTGCAGCGACTCCAACATCCTCTGCCTCTCGTGGAAAGGCCGAGTGCCAAAGAGCGAGAAGGACAAGCCGGTATGTAGGAGACGGTACTACGAGGAGGGCTGGCTCGCCACGGGCAACGGGAGGGGAGTCGTTGGAGTGACGTTTACGTCGAGCCACTGCAGGAGGGACAGAAGCACACCTCAGAGAATCAACTTTAACTTGCGAGGACACAACAGCGAGGTACGGCCTTTGCTTTAACAGGATCACTCTCCTCGTCACTTTATACAAAGATAGATAAGCCAACTCTTACATATTCATGAGAAATTCTGGAGATAGAAGCTTCTTGTTTGCCTTACCTTTAAGTGCCTCTCTGCATTCATATTGTTGTCTGCTGCTGTTATTATTAGAACATATTTATTGCTGTTGTCACATTTTTGTGCTTGCATGCAGACTCTCCTTCCAACTGCATTGGCTCTTTGAAGCCCATTCTGCCTGAAAGGCTTTTTTTAAGCTTTGTGTTCACGCAGGGTATTATTCATGAATGTTCCCGTTCTGCAGACAGCCACCTGTGCTTGTGAAAAACGATGAGAGGGTTTCGGGCTTTTGCAGGTTGTCTTGGTGCGTTGGAACGAGCCCTTTCAGAAGCTGGCCACCTGTGATATGGAAGGAGGTATTTTTGTCTGGATCCAGTATGAAGGAAGATGGTCTGTGGAGTTAGTGAATGACAGAGGAGCCCAGGTTGGCACTCCTTTCTCTTTCTCTCTGTAAACTGACAAACAAAAAATTTACTTGAAGGAGTATTTTACCAATGACATGGACAAGAAGTGTTACAGTGTCCTGTTGTATCTTTGCTCCAGGTGAGTGACTTCACATGGTCACATGATGGCACTCAGGCCCTCATCGCGTACAGGGATGGCTTTGTGTTGGTCGGCTCGGTCAGCGGTCAAAGACATTGGTCCTCTGAGATCAACTTGGAGAGTCAAATCACGTGTGGGATCTGGACTCCGGATGATCAGCAGGTAAATTATGATCAGCTCCATTTGTACAGTTTAAACCAGATATTTGTGATGAAGAAATTACAAAAGGATGTTATTAATTATAGCTACACTCTGGGTATTCACGAAGCTTTTCAAGCCTAGTGATTGAAGAAGGCTTTCTAATATGATTAAAAGATTACATTTTTACTTGTAACACCTCCTCAGGTCCTGTTTGGCACAGCAGATGGACAGGTGATAGTGATGGACTGCCACGGACGGATGCTGGCTCATGTCTTGCTGCATGAGTCTGATGGGATCGTGAGCATGTCCTGGAACTGTCCTGATTTCCTTGTGGAGGACAGCACAGAAAGTGACACAGACTCTGATGACAATATTCTGCCTTTAGGTACAAACCTGCTAGTCTCCTCTCATCTTGGCCATATAAATATGCCGTCTGGGAAAACTCATGTATTTACTCTTCTTTGTCCTTCCAAGTGCGGCGAGTCAAGCCTTTGCTGACGGTCACCTTCTTATCAGGAGATATCAGTTTGATGAACAACTATGACGACCTCTCTCCTGCTATCATCCGCTCACGGCTGAAAGGTTGGAACTGGGAGTATATATATTTAAAACGTTACTTAGACAGGTTTGCTGTTAGTCATATAAGCCATGTATTATAGATGTGGAGGCCCAGTGGTGCTCCCAGGGAGACCTGCTGGCTGTGGCTGGCATGGAGAGACACGGGCTCTCTGCTGATTCTGCCTGTGCATCCATCATGAGGAACGCCCTGGTGAAGTTCTACAACGTGCAAGGCGAACACATTTACACTTTGGAAACACCTGCACAGGCTAGTCTCTCTTAAATATGCACATTTTCTATGCTTCAATTTAATAGAAAACGTTTATTATTTAATTATTTCAAAATTTTTGCATATTGAATCAAGTGAGGAAGCGGCATTCACAGAAGTAGATATTATTTGTTGTTTTTCAGAGGCCCATCACCACCATCTGCTGGGGTCACAGAGACTCCCGCCTGTTCCTTGCCTGTGGACCAGCGCTCTATGTGGTGCGCGTGGAGCACAGAGTGGCCAGCCTCCAACTTCTGTGCCAGCAGGGCATCGCCAGCGCCCTGCGTGAGGAGAAAGACGTGGGGAAGCTGAACATGCCCTCGCTGCTCTGTTCTTACGTTACCACTGCTTTCATACCCACTATCAAGGTATTAAAGTTTAAAGCGGAGTGTCCTCGCAGATCTTTTTTTGGATAGCAGATGGTCAGATTGTACTGATGGAGAAGCCTTCACATCTACCACCACGGTGCATTTATTCCTGTTTAATGACCGAGCAGAGGCAGTCAGAGGAGAGCAAGTCTAAGACTGTGACGGGTTGTCTTACGCTTCTTTCCTTTCTTGGTTCTAGCCCCCAATTCCCGACCCTAACAACATCAGGGACTTTGTTAGCTACCCCACGGCTGGGAATGAGCGTCTGCACTGCACCATGAAGCGAGCGGAGGACAGTCCTGAGGCCGGCGGACCCTGCTACACGCTGTACCTGGAATATTTGGGGGGACTGGTGCCTATTCTCAAAGGAAGGCGCATCAGCAAACTTCGGCCTGAGTTTGTCATTATGGATCCAAAAACTGATGGCAAAGCAGGTAGGTTTAGCAAAAAGCCACTTCATTCGAATGTCTCCCAAAATTTGAGGAAAAAATTAAGAGGATGGAGGATTAGAGCAACAATGAGGCATCACTGGGAGATTTTTCTGTGTATGTTTGTCATAAAGCCGCTGTTCACCTTGAAAAAGAAAAAGCACAAACTGTGTCACAAGCCGTTCTCTCTGATGTAACATGGTAAGGGGCCTGATATAGGAATAGCCTAAGCTGTGACCATACTGCAGGCTTTCGCCTATTAAATAATGTCCACACAAGGTCAGTTTGGACAGCAGAAATTCTGCACATTCCCATCTTTGTTATTTCTTGTCTTTCAGAGGAGGTGTGTGTGAATCCCATGATCTCTTATGCTGACAGCTGTAACTGCTCCGACTCCAGTGACATTGACTTGAGTGATGAGTGGGTTGGGAAGAAGTCACCAAAGCTATCCCGGGGAAACAGGTTATCTTAACAACACACGGCAGATATGTTTAACTGAGATGTTAGTTTTTTCTTAATAAACACCGAATGGAGCTTTTGTAAACATCTTCATGCTGAGTAAGTTTTAGCTAAGTGTCAAGTGTGATGTGAAAGCTCATGAAGAAAAAAAAACTAAAACGTTGCTCTTTTCAAAGGCTGAACATGGAATCAAGAAAATCTCCCAAACTTTCACGTGCCAATCAGGAAGGCCAACGGTCACCCCGACTACCGTCAAAGAAACCTCCAGTTCGGTCGCCTAGTCTGACACGGCGAGAGTTCACTATGGACGGGATAACAGAGGTACTGCTGAAAACTGTTCAAAGTTTTATTCCCAAAGCTTGCACCAGGAATGTTTCTGTTAATATATCAATAGTTCAGTGAGGTAACTACGGTAGTTTTTTTTTTTAAATGAATCAAAGGTCCGCCACATCCCACAACAAAAAGTACATTGCAATTTCTATTCAGAAATAAATTACGATAATCAATCAATCAATCAATCTAAACTTTATTTATAAAGCGCCTTTCGTACAAGATTTGTGGCTCAAAGCGCCTTACATCTAAAAACATTTCCGTCCAATCACCCTCACGCCCCACCCCCCATACACGCACACACACTACTTCAGCCTAGGATAATTCAAAGTACATGATACCAGGTGCAGATGGACAAATGAGGAAACCTCATCAGAAGGGGATCCATCTGCACCAAGGGTGGGACAGTATTCTGCCAAGTTTCTGCAACTGCAGGGACACAGGAGCACGGCGGCCCGGGGA
>JAVQJG010039961.1:0-11302 GCA_036024015.1 Craterocephalus amniculus | reverse complement strand
GAAGACGTCTCTGTGCTACGGGGGTGTAGGGGGTGGGGTGTATAAACTTTACCACAGTAAGCTGTCAAATGAAACCAGTAGGGGGAGCTCCAAGCTAGAGTTGCAAAGTTCTGCTTTAACGTGTCTGCATTCTACACCATAATGGTGGGCTCTGTTATTACGGCTGGGTAACTAATCTGTTAGCCTATGCAAAGCATAAAACGGCATGAAAAACTTTGTTTACCTCCATGATGCCAGCTTCTTCTTCTTCATTCATCCATCCATCCATTTATTTAATTGGTTAATAATTTCATTCATATATTTATTTTGCCGTACAGCATAACAACAAACAGTAATTATGATAAATGGTGAAGCTATATGTTTCAGGCAGTATGATGAGCAAAAGTGCATAGGGCCTAATCACAGCACATTCAGCAACCTCAGAGTAGACTAAAACGTAGCTTTTCGTTTTCGAGGGGGATCAGCGTCTCTGCCGGTGCATAGCTCAGGTGTTGGCCGACAGGTGAAGCTGGTGGCGCTCAGGGTTGAAAAAGCTGCGGTTCCCTCTCTGGCTGGCGGATGTCAGATTGAGGTACTTATGTATCCGAATTTACGCCTATGAAGTAAAGATTGAATTAGGGACGTGCCTACCGATCACTCTTTCACAGCATGCACATATAGCTATCCATCCTGGCTTCCACAGCCTTTGTTTTGATCAATAAATAAGCTGTAAACACAAACTTTGAGCCCACGAGGTGACGACTTAATTATCCCGTTATCTCGAGGAAATGGCGAAAACAATAGTAGCGGAAAACGGCTGCTCTGGGCTTTCAAACAATTTTATGTATTTTTATTTTGTTATTATTATTATTATTATTATTATTATTATTATTATTATTATTATTATTATTATTATTATTATTATTATCATCATTATTATCTATATTATTTTTCACACTCCCCTGGAAATTGCTATGGTAGAAATTTTAAAAGTAAAAGAGGCAACATCTATAATATAATGGACTTACAATTTTAAAAACATACATTTCATGCTCAACACACAGGGTTTTTAATAAAGTATTGTGCAGTGGGAGGAGTCAAATGTTTAACTCCGCCCACATTGAGGCACGCCCCGATCTGCGGGCTGCAGTCAGGGCTTACTCGATTTTTCTGTGGGATCTCTGGAAGGCCAAACAGCCACCTGAAACGTTTTCTACACACTTCAGTGTCAATAAGGGAGTTTTAGGTGCAGCTTTATCTGGAATCCTAACACTGGTTATGTGTCGGTGGAAGATCATCGCTTTCATGTCTCCAGCATACCAGTATGTAAAGGTAAACTGGTGACTGTTCTGTGGAAGTTAAGCGTAGCTTCACCATCTCTTGTCAGATTTTCACCAAGGTCTGTGAACTAATCAAGCTCTGCACTGGTTTTTAACAGTTTCACGATGTCACTCCTGAAGATCAGAACGGCTTTATTTATCCTTGGAAGGAAACGTGTCCCAACTGTTAACAGCCACATATGTTGACACATACCAAACACATGGTGTGATACGCAAACATTACGTTCATAATCAACAACAATAAGAAACAACCCAGAAAGGCCATTACAATAAACAGTTATAACAGCGCGGCCAAAACTTACTGTGCAAGCTTGTGACTGTAAACCCAGACGCTTCAAAATGCCAATAAATAGGTATCCCACTAAAAATAAAGATTCAGACTGAAGGAAGGAAGGAAAAAGAGGCTCTCCTGTGAAGAGATGGTGGTTTGAAGGAATTATTGGGTCTGATACCTAAAGGGAGAAGTTCATATTCTCCAGGTAAAGTAGCTGTAGGATATTAAAGATCGGTGATCAAACTCTTGACAGTCAAGTTTATCTAAATGGTATATTTCTAACAGATCATGCTGCCCAGAACGTTTTACAAGCCAAAATGCATCTAAAAGAAAAGAAACGGTCTGATAGTGAAACAGTAAAAATAAAACAGTAAAGCAATTAAAGCATTAAAAGAATAAAAACGATGAGGATCAGGGCACAACCTGTGATAATAGCCTGTTGCCTCCAGGTCTAAGTTTGGTCCTTGGGGTTAGATCTCATGGATCCCACAGGTAGCTAAGAGCCCAGATAGGTGAGTAGGAGCCCGGCTGCTTGAGCTTTAAAGCCCCAGTGTGTAGTAATAACTCCCATCTAGCTATGCACAAATTCAATCCAAACAGGTGAACAAACATCTTGCAGAGGTTGGAGGGTCCTGTCTGGTGATGAAGCACAGAACAATATTATTCTGTTTCCTTATTGATGCTGATAAGTTGCAAGCATGCCCTCCATGAAGGGAGAGGAAGATGAAGGAGGAGAGGAAGAGGCGGTCAAAAAGGATAAGTGGACCTGTATGCGCTACAAGTGGAAAATCACATGCTGCCATGTAGCAACGGAGCTTTTCCACTGTAGGCTAACAGATCTGCGTCTCTGCTGTTTATAGCAGTGACAGTGAATGATGGGAGCAAACAGGAGGATAAAGTGGCTGCTGGACCTTCCTGTCCTGTTTCTAACATCATGTTAGACTGAATGAACTTATCTGTCCAGCAGAAAGCTGCAACTTCCACCTCCGTTTTTCCTCATGGATTCTCTCCATCTGGTTGTTTTGCCAATGTAAACTCTCATTTTCTCCTGGTTTTTAATCCTTTTTCTTTTCTTGGTAAATTTTTCCTCCCTCCTGGGGCAGAGTATGGATGCTCCTCCCTTTAAATGAAAAACAACAAGCTAAACAATCCGCGGTCGGCTGTGTGTTCCTCCTCCTCCCCCAACAACACACAGGAGTTCACAGCTAAAGGACACAGGACTAACAAGTTTGTCCCATTTCGGCTACCGTATGTAAAGATGGCAATGCAACATGGCAGCCTCCAGCTGTGTACGCTGCATATTAATAAACGTATACTGTAGAATAAACATATTAATAACTCATTCTAAGCTATGAGAACACTTGCATTTGGATATGATTGTAATTAGAATAAAATAAAATAGGTGTTTATGAAAGAAATACTTGATTTTTGCAACATAAAAAAATTAAAAAAGGACAAAACAGGATTTAAATTAGTTACATACTAAAAGATAAAGATAAAAAGTACAGTTTTAGCTTGATCCTGAAAGAGACAGGAGGTCAATGTAGAGACTGGTGTGACGTTCTCCCTCTGCTTTTTACCACTTAGACCAGCAGCCTCATTCTGGACCAGCAATAGATGGTGGACAGGGACAGACCAGCCGGAGACGACGGAGCAGCCGGAGACGATGGACCAGATGGACAAAGCACTGATCCAGGCTGGACTCACCTACTAACAGTCTAAAGGAAGTGTGGAGGTCCAGCACAGGTTTTGACTTCCAGTCAGAAAACAAAGAGTTCACAACATCGTGGACACCAACAGAGTTATGTCCATTTCTGGTTCCCATTTAATTTGAAGACATTACAGGACATCCACTGTTTAACGTTTCGAAGATAACCCCCCGCTAATTATTGGCATGTTGATTAAAACAGCATCACTGTGTGGCAGAAGGTTGTGGACATGCAGTTTAATCTGAGCTGGGCCTGAGCAGTAAAACTGTGTTAAATAACTTTTATTCTTATATGTTAACAGTGTCCTCATGACTCACTCCGGGTCATCATCCGTCTCGGGACGGACAGACTTACGGTCTTATTTGCTGCTTGAATGCAGAATATTTTGGTTTAAAAGCAGGGTGCGCTTCACATTTCTGCTTTTTATTTATTTATTTTCCCTTCAGGTGACATTTAGGGAAAACTCTGAGTGGTGGTTTAACATTTTGCTGGGAGACCCTGACAACATGGTATTCCTTCATAATTACCAGCCCCATGTTTATCCCCACTACCCGCCAGCTCTCTGCTTCTCCTTCCTACAAACATGCCAAACATTTGGCTTTTCCATCCTTCCGTCCTTTACACACAGACTTTTCTTTGTGCTTGTTGCAATCTCGTATCTCAGTCACTGATAGCTTCTCCACCATTTCCCTGCTCTTCTTCTTGTATTTTTACCAATGAAACGGTGTCATGCAGTAGCCAGGTGACCAGCTTTTTAAGTTTTTATACCCAATCCCTCCTAAACCCTTTCAGAAATGTTGTGTCACCATTCTATCAACTTTAAAAAGCTGGTCAAATGTCTTTACTCCTGACTAGCATGACACCGTTTCATTGGTAAAAATACAAGAGGAGGGGGTGTCCTTGGAAGGAAATGTGTGCAGACTGCTAACAGTTGACATATACTGAATATCTGCTGTGATACATTATGTTCATAAACCAACAACAACAGTAAACAACCCAGAAAGGCAATAACAGTAAACAGTAATAACAGCGAGACCAAAACTAGAGCTTGTGACTGAAAACCCAGACAGGTTGAAATGCCAATAAATACTGGCTAAAAATAAAGATTCAAACTGAAGTAAAGGAAAAAGAGGCTCTCCTGTGAAGGTTATTGACGGTGGTATGAAGGAATAATTGGTTTTGTTACCCGACACATCTAAGGGACAAGTTCACTGTGGAGTGGGGGAGCAGAGGTAGAGGGAGGCTGATAAGTAAATCCCTGTCCCAAGCATACAGGGATTCCTCCACATTCTCAGCATCTTGTGATGGTGTTCTACATGCCCACATTTCCGTTAAAAATTATATGAATACAAAACTAAAAATAGTAATTAGCTGAATAAACAGCAAACAATAAACATTGAAACAAACAGTTTTCTTTTACAATAAAATTGACAGAACCTCTAAAAAAGTGAATAAATGGGCCTTTAGAAACACAAAGCCTTAGCAGAAGTGCCAGTCCCCTTTTTTTAACAGCGCCTTTAATCCGCCTTCTTCCGTTAGCTGGTTAGCTCCCGTTAGCTCCCGTTAGCTCCCGTTAGCTTTGTTAGCTTGTAGCTCAGAACTTGATGGGTGTCAATCATCCATCCCCACACTCACAGCCCCCTTTCAGCCATTTTTGGGTTTTCCAGGAGTCACGAGACTTGAGGCCCAAGATGGTGATGGTGGGAACCTCCCAGTGAGCTTCTTTTCAGCTCATCAGAAACCTGCGGGTCACCTGGTTTTAAGTTTCGTCCATTTATTTTACAGTCTATGGTTTTACATGAAGGTCTACAGACTTGTTACTTCACTTTACAGGAAGTCCTCATTGTTCTCCCAGCCAGTGTTGGGCCTGAACGAGTTCATTGAACGATAATTCACAAACCCGTTCCTATTTTGGGTGAACGTGAACTGAACGTGCTGTATTTCTGCCTGATGAACGTTGATGTGAACGCATTCATTCTGGCGTTTGTGAACACCGCTCATTCTTTTTTCGGTCTTTCTCTGTTTTGTCAGCTCAGACCAGTAACTAGTAATGAACTATTTCATTTTAAAATGAGTGAACTGAACTTTGAACTAGTTCATTTTAAAATGAGTGAACTGAACTTTAACTAGTTCATGTGGAAAATGAACTTTCCCAAATCTATATAGCTCCTTTATGGTTTTACTGAGACATGAAACCTGGACAAAACTCCATCATCATCACCACATTTTTATCTTCTAAAAGTGTGAAGGCGGGTATTTAATATGGCTGTCTGCAGACAGTGAGAAGACTGAAGTCTCCCTCTCCACCTCCACAGAGCCAGCGTTCATGCATGCAGCCAGAATCCAGTCATTCCTGCCCACAAGGTCTACGTCTGTCTAATTGCTGCAGTCATTCAGCAGCACGGGTTAACCTTTGTTTCAGAAAGGTTCTTCATCTCTCCAGAGCTCCTCATTAGACAGGTTTTAACTATATTTGGCCTGAACGGTCGTACGCTGCATTGGGACTGACAAGCGGAAGATGTAACATCTTATCTTTAGCAGATCCTGAATTACAGAACCACAAAACTATCTTACTTGTGCTGCTAGTTTTCCTCCTTCATGTTGTTATGTAGTGACTCTTCATCACCAAAAGGCTAAAGAGAAAACAGAAATTGGGGGATGGTGAGACATTATCAGAGATGTGATTCTGATATAAAAAGAACATTTGATTTGTCTTCAAAGTGAACATACTGGACAGCAAGTGATGCGTGGGCACTGCAATGCACCCAGAAACCCTTCATCATCACACACAGAGTAAATACAGAGTAACTGACTACACACCACCAACATTACTATGAAACAACACTATACCCTATGGATATGAGATTACGCAAGTCTGATTTAAATCAAACATTCCTGCTTGTAAAGACACTGTTTCCGCACTGAAACAAAGTCAGGATTCTAAAACCTCCCAGCTGAGCCCAGCCTGGAGACAGATGTGTTTATGCTTTAATATAACACATGAAATGAGAGCAGATTTGATTTATTTCACAATAAAAATATATCCAGATCAAATAACATGTGGTGAAGCAGAGCAAACATTTAGGCCTCGTGTTTCATGCATCTTTTATTGAGAGTAATCACTTCCACAATCATTTGATATCCTGCACACCAGTGAGACAGTTGCAGAGCAGAGAATAGACACGTGGTAAACTAAGGCCCTGTTTCCATGATGTTTCCCCACTAAAACTGTTTCCTTTGGGTATTTACAACAGAATGAAAGCGGCCTCTGTGCAGGGAATCAAACATGACCAGAAAGGACAGAGCCAGTAGTAAGAATCCAATTGCGGGTATCAATAGTGAATTTTTTACTAGTAAAAATGTATTTTTAATATTAGGAATTTTTTGGGAGATATGTGGATTAATATTATAACTATTCTTTTTTTCTCCATTTATGATACCTGAAAGGAAAACTATGACTCAGAACAATAGGATTCTGGTTATCAGAAAATCTTAGAAATAATTCTATTTTAGATATCCAGAATGTTAATTTTAGACAGGATAAATATCATTTAGGATATCTGTATAGGGAAATGTGATGTAATTTGTCCTCGTAAGAATGCCATTTTAGATATCTCAAATGTTCATTTTGACAAGGATGCATTGAATTACAGACATCTAAATTACAAATCCCATTAAGCCAATAAATGTCAAACTGGCTTGCCATAAGTGACAGCACTTCCTGTTGTTTCTGTTGTTGTAAGCCACGAATGTAAGCGGGAATTAGTTTCCAGGTGAATGTAAAACACGCTGGTGAATAAAAAATATGTAAATGTGGCATCATTTCTGCAATAGAAGCTGATCTCTATTATAAATTTGAGTTTTCACTATTGTTTTACATACTATTTAACAGTGTGAGACTAACTTGTACAGTTAATTATGACGTAAGTTGGTGAATGCAGAATGGAGCGAATTATTATTAAATCTTTCCACATCAGAAAGCAAACCAAAGTAATGCGTACATGGTACATCTACGGAGAAACATGCGTCCTCCTCTGCAACCTTTGCTTTGCCCGAGCTCCTCACTGAACAACATGATTAAAGGAAATAGCAGCAAATTTCCATTTAAAAAGGTGGAGGAGTTAAATGTGTGTCTCATCTCGTCCCTGATTAATTCTGCTCACCTCACATTCAATCCTCTCTCTGTCTCTGCCAAAGCCCTTACAATACAAGCTAATCATCAGCTAGCTTGCAGTCTGGCTCAGGAGCTACAGATGAAAGAAGAAAAGACTTGTGTTTGACTTCTGCGCTACATCCTGGCTGGGAGATCATCAAGACAAGTCCCACTTAAGACATATTTCCTTATGTTTAAAAGAAGTTCTGTTTCATATTGAAACTTTCCCTGTATGAGGAAGAACCTAACAAGCATGTACTTATCAGCTTTAAATGTCAGCCGAAGCTAACTGGAGTGTCCATCTGGTCACTGCAGTTAATAAGCTCTGCTGCTTCCAGTTGGATGATTTCTAGTCCGACTCCACTGGGCTGGATTCAACTTTTATTCTGCAGAAAGGGTCCATAGAAATCCAATTAAACCTTCTGACGTGGTGTTTGTGACTCAACCTCACACTCTAACCCTAAACTAAGACTCACCGAATCAAATGCATAATGGATTCCTTCAATTCGGCTTGCTTTATGTGACAGTGATTGATGGATCCAAACACAGCACTTTCACACTAACAAGGTGAGATTTTAAACCTGTTGGTGTAAAATAAACAATCGACCCCAGTCATTGTCAGCGGACTGAACTGTTAAAAACCAAACAAGTTACACACAACTCCTCATCAGAGCAAATATTCATGGCTCATTTTCACTGTACAGCTTTATATTCTACATGTCCATCTTTAAAAATAGATGACCAACTTATGAGCCACCTTTTAAACCAGCTGCAAATGATATGCAGTTTATTCTGGTGAATAACCAACAGATGGATTTTCCAACTCAGACATAATGGACATATACACACACACACACATATATATATATATATATATACATATATTTATACATTATAATGTATAATATATAGCCATATTAAAAACTCTATAAAAGGGTTAATATATTAAAAAGTCAATGCCAACGGTTGCATGATACTTTTAATAATTAAGAATTTATGTGTTCCAGCCCACCTTGAATTGGATTAAGTACTTCAGAATATGGATGGATGGATGGTTTACATGGAAAACAGGTTTACTCAATTCCGCTTTAGAACTGGGGGTTGAGAAGGATTCTGATTGGACAGGGTGGAAGTGACGTACTTGCCACTAATTTTCCTTGTACATCCCGTAAATCTTCCTCAAACTGACATCTCGCCGATCCTACGTTCGTATTATCGGTCTCCTCCTGCGACACGTTTTTTGTTTTCATTATCCATTTCGTTGTATGGAGATGCTGGACCGGTGTTGCGTGTTTCACTTTGACCAGGTAGCCCCGCCCCCAAACGCTACGTGAGCTGTTTTGGTAACACTTTATTTGAAGCCCATATCATAAGGCTTCATGACGGCATTTATAATGCATTATAATGCATTTATAATCCCTCATAAATACAATTATAAACAGACATAATGTTTTATGATGCACTATAACAACAGTAATATAACATTATTCTGCAACTTATAATTAATTATAATGACTCATTCTATGGATGCACTGAAGAGTGCATTATTATGCACTATGAGGGCCCTCATACACCATAATATGTGTTCATGGGTATTTAAGAGCAGCCATATAAGTACTCAAGAGCATTCATAGAACAAGTCATTGTAATTAATTATAAGTTGCAGAATAATGTTATATAACTGTTGCTATGGTGAATCATAAAACCTTATGTTTGTTTATAATTGTATTTATGAGGCATTATAAATGCATTATAAATGCGTCATAATGCATTATAATGGGGGCTTCAAGTAAAGTGTTTCCGCTGTTTTTATTTAACTCTGGCCCAGGAAAGAGTTGGTTTCAGGATAGAACCAGTTTTGGGGTCCAGGAGCCGGTGCTTAAGCGGTCCAAAACCAAAGAACCGGTGCTAAGTCTGGCTCTGGCTCCGAACCTGCACTGGAACCAGCTCGGTCCAAAAGGGGCCTGTGTGCTAACCTGGATCTTGATGAGCTGTCACTCACTCGGAGATGGAAGGCTTTCTCACGACAGCCTGATAATCATCCCATCTGCTGGCTGGTGGCCCCGTAACCCGGTCACCTGGTTCCTGGATGGGCGGTAGAAGATGGACGGACGTGTGAAGTCACTGTAAACTATGTGAAGTAAAATGTCATTTCTGTCATTTTAATGGTTGCTGAAGTCCGGATGTTTCAGGGACAGAGGGTGGAAAACAATGCAGCTTATACACCTAACAACCGGTGTAAAAAAAAAAAATGGGCGCCTGTGAGGGTGCCTCGTTCCCATCTTCTTATTTCCCTCCCCCTCCAATTAAAGTGCGAGTGTGACTTCATTTGGAGTGACACTCAGTGAAGGGGTGTAGAGGGCGGTTTGGGATAAGGTCAGAGGCCGAGAGCAGAAAAACTGAGATTAGAAAACCGCTGACCTTCAACCTGAGGTTAAAGCAAAGAGAAGAAGATGCGCTCTGGGAAAATTATATTCCATCACAGCAATGTCCTGCTTTTCTTTACTTTTTCTTCTCTCTGTGAAAACATTGTAGATGTTTCGACCTCGACAAGCTTGAGAGTTTGAAGTGCTGCTGCTTTGTTCTGTGTCCATATTGAAAACGATAATAAATTCTGAAATCATTCTCCCTGGTGCAGTGGCAGGCAGTTATGCACGAAGCACAGGTCAATGGAAATGCTAATGTGTTTGATCAAATCTACGCTAACACAGTCTTCAGGTTTAGCATAATAACAAGATGAGTATATAAATGTTAGGTGACACAGCTAATGGGACTATGAATTATTTACATTAATCTTTATAATTTGGTTCGATTACGAAAAGTCAGCATGTGACTGGCAGTACACACATTCCTGTGGATGAATGAGAAACAATATGAAGACCTTGTAGAATCATTACTCTAACAGCAACTCACTCGGTCAAATATAAAACCTATATACAAATCCATTTTGTAGCAGTTCAAAGGAAAAATTGTTCATTAAAAATGTTGGACCTGCAGTTTTACTGCCCACAGATGCAGGTAGCTGTAATGGTGCGTTCAGACCAAAAGCAGCGAGAGCGTCGGGAGCGTCAGGTTTACATGTAAAGTCTATGCAGATGCGCGTCAAGGCGCGGCGAGCAGTTGGGCAGCGCGTTTTGAGCGTCAGGAGCAGCGCGTTTTGGGCGTTTGAGCGTCGGCTGCTCTCGCTGCCCTCGCCGAGCGTCAAGAGCAGCGAGAGCAGCCGCTGCTCGAGTTGGAAAATCTGAACTTTTGCTGGTTGACGCGGAGCATCAACCAATCAGCGCAGCTTAGCTTTAGCTTTAGCAGATATGCTACGAAGTAACGTCGGGAAGCTGTTCTCATTACTTAACAAAAGACAGAGATGAGATGGAGGACAGACTAATCATGGCCATCTGTGCCCAGCCATCTGTGCCCAGTGCATTACTAAAAAAAATAACTTAATTTCCCAAAATTAAAGTACAAATTAAATAATCCAAGTAGATTCAAATAAATATTGAATAAATAAAAAATATTGATTAGTATTCCTGAACCCAAAAAGAGCCTCATTTTTGTTGTTTGTTATTGTTAGTTTTTTTGTTGTTTTCCACTTGCCTAAACAAGAGTCTTACCTTTTATATTGCATATGAATCAGGGTCCGACATTAACGGTTGCCCGATTGCAAGTAAAAATCTCTGCCGGGCAAGTAGAACCTTCGCCCGCATCGCCCGGCCGGGCAGGTACCCAATTCTTTTTTTTTTTTCTCGTTTGTCTCCTCTGTCTGTCACAGGAGGTCACCCCTGTCCTGTCAAAATGTATGTGCTGCTGATATAGCCTACCACTGTGGTATAAAAAAATAAACAAACGCAAC
>JAVQJG010039943.1:0-13376 GCA_036024015.1 Craterocephalus amniculus | reverse complement strand
TATTTATGTAGATTTTTGTTTTAATTCTTAGTTAATATGAATCCAGTTATTCTGTATTTATTTAGTTTTTCTATACTTGTAAATAGATTTCAGCATAAAGGGTTTAATCCCGTCTAGATGAGGCTTTTTCTTTGTTATTCTTACTAAGAGCTTTGTAGGATTTGTGAAACATGCTTCATTAGTCTGTCCTTGCACAATCTTTGCTCTCCCTCCCCCTCCCTCCCCCTGCTCCACCAGTATGCAGACCCAGTGACCGACCTCCTGGATCAATGCGGCGTATTCCGGACTCGGCTGTTCCGGGAATCGTGTGTTTTCCACCAGGGCTGCTATGTGAAAGATCTGAGCCGCCTGGGGAGAGACCTCCACAAAACCCTCATCCTGGACAACTCTCCTGCCTCCTACATCTTCCACCCTAATAACGCAGTGAGTTTCTGCCCAACTCTTCATCCTGATACAGATCTAGAAGCCGAGGAGTAAAGCAGCAGCACGGACGAGATGAGGCATGTTTCAGGACAGTTTCTCTGTTTTCTCCTCAGGTTCCTGTGGTATCTTGGTTTGATGACGTGGAAGATGCTGAGCTGCTCAATCTTCTACCCGTGTTTGAGGAGCTCAGCCAAGCCGACAACGTTTACACTCGGCTAGACCAGCTGCGTGGACATTAGCTCCACATAGATGCCCTCACCTCCAGCTCCTGTTTGTAACTTCTTACCTTCTGAGTGTAGACCTGTTTCTGCCTCCGCTCTGAATCATTAGTTTAGAAAAGATTGGATTAAGTGAGGCTTTCCTGGACCTCTGCGTTGACTTCATCAACAACCACTTTTTGAAAGCACTACAAGAAAGCACACAACTACCAAAGCAATCCCATCAGTCCCAGTTAGACCAACATTCAAAGTGCTTCTTTTGCCAAAGCAGAAGCATGTCTGCCATCACCTGACCTTTGGTTTTATGTCTGTGCCTTTAAGGAACAATTAAAAAAAAGAAGTACATCAGCTTTTTTTAAAGAAAAAAAAATCCACCAGGTTTTATAAATTTATAGATTCCTTTTTCGAAATCTATTTTGAAATGGTGAACAAGGTTCCTCTATGCAACCCAGCTCTGTGACAATGTGGACAGCTCTGTGAGGAAACTGGTCACGGATTGCATTTAGCCGAACACATTGCTGTAGCCTTATTTAGTTTGAAATGAGAGAAAACAAGCAAATATTAGTTCTGTAAAGGCCATTTCTACACAACATGCAATATAAATCATTACTTAACAGATTGATGTTTGGTTAACTGGGTGAAATATTGTCTTTGTCAGTTTAAAACAGACACACTGGATATGTTGGCACATAGGATGACCACAGACACAAGTTTTCAGTCAAATTTAATAATTCTTTATTTGTTGCTGTTTTTTTCTTTATATGGATGAATAACTTGCACTTGACTTTTGACAGTGCTTAAGGTTAAAACTGTGCCTTTGAAATTGGGACAGAGAATAGTTTTCTGCCTGAGCTGAGATTTGTTGGCCTACACTCTGATGTGTCATGCTGAGCGTGAGAAAACACTGTCATGAGCAAGTGTAACGCCAGTGGCTGTGGTACTTGCCGTGCAACACTTGAAACTATCAAATTTGATATTTTTAACATGTATGAGTGTTTTTTTCTATATTTATTGGCCAAAAACTTGTAATTGTCCAGTACTTTTTAATGCTCAACATTTTGTATCATGATCCATTTGCCTACATTGAGGCTGGCCTTGTGTTGAACTGTTTATCGGTGCCTAAATACCACATGCTGTTGTTAACAGACAATTCACAGACTTGCACAGTTAAATCCACAGATTCATATCAGAGATACAGGATGCAAGAATATACTTTGTTTTCTTTTACTTTAAAACTCAGTACAGCATTATGTGGGGTTGTTTCCCTTGGTAGTCTGGTTTTTCTATCATCTTTATTTCTAATGCTCTCACTGCCTGCATGTTGACAATGAAAATGTCTCAGATTTATGACCAAAAGTATTTGTTTAAAGTCACTATTTTTCTGTGTTGCTGCAAAAAAAAAAGAAAGGTGATTTTGTCTACCTGTCCAAAACCTTAAAAGAAAATACCAGTTTTCATTTTAAATAAAATGTGTTTATATTTTATTTGTGTTGTGCATTTCAAGCCTTTGGCATGGTTGAACGTGTATTGTCTTAATTTTTGTTATGAATTCTCCCATCTTTATAAACAATGAATCCAAGAAATTACATATCTAGAATAAGGACTAAAATTAGGCTTAAATAAAGTTCATATAATGTGACGTGCACACAAATGTCAATGGTACTGCTGAAAGTTAGCTCTCTTACCTCACCAGCTTTGTTGAAAACATTGGTTATTATTGTGGGGGATTAAGTATGTCTAAAATAAAGCTAGTTTCTTGGTAAAATATGAAACTTTATGGCAACTCTCTGCTAAGGAAACGCGTCTCACTGTGAAGAGACGACGACGGGGCGGCGGCCATTTTAGGTGCACCGGGATTATCACTGACATACCAGGAAGTGCTTTTTGAAAATAATTGCTGTTCGACATCTTCAGTCTGTTAACGACTACAAATCTACTCAATCACAAAGCAGTGAAACAAATTAAGCAGCCTTATTTGCACCAATTAACAGTTTGCAAATATCGCAGTATTGGTTACAAAGCTCTACGGACTTCTGGGCGTTTCCATGGTGACATCAGCAGGCTGCCTGGAGCTGACTGACACGTACTGGTTTGTTAACAAATTGCAGCAGTGAATCGGTAAAGCTCCCGAAGTAGAGAGGTAGGTACATGTCTCGATATTTTGTGTTTGTATCAGTTCTCTGGGCTAACGTTCGTCGTGGTTTCAGCTGCTTTTTCATAAAGAACGACAGAGCCGTCGAATTGTGTTGATAGACTAGCAACGGCAAGCTAGCCAGGCTGTCCATTATTTAATGCTAACTGGCTAGCAACGTTAGCTATTTATAAGCGTCTAAACTGAGCCTTGCTCTGATGAACATCAGTAGTAGGAGTAGTTTCATCATTGTTAATTTATATAAATACAATTAGTATAATTTGTGGTGTTGGTTTTGTTTTCACCTGCAGGCCATTGGTGGTACCAGTTGGTATCTTGCTGTCAAAACGTGAGCTTACTGCGTTCCGTTGTTAGCTACTCAACGGTCGACATTTAAGGCTCACTTGTTGTGTAACTTATTTTTGCAAATCATTACTGGCGTAGTTATCCTAAAATTCTTTGCGGACACTACGTTTCTGTGAAAATTATGACTCGATGACAAAGCTCTTAGTTCAAAATATGCTGTTGTTTATGTGGGATGTGTTAAGGTTTCTATGTGCTGCTTAGAAAGCTGCGCCGTGGAAATGTTCATTAATTTAAATATTGAGCAAGTTAAGTTAATATTAGACATTTGAGTAATTAGTGGTGTTATTTTTGGATCATAAACTAAGATATGTGTATTGAATTTTCACTTTCAGTAATGTAAAAAGATGTGTCTTATATTTTTGTAAGACGTAATATATAGTTAGAAATACATTTAATCGTAAATGTGATACTTTGATTATCTTCAGAACTGTTGTCAACATGCCGGTGAGCACCTTTACTGTTATTCTTAATGGGGGGGATGTGCTGAAGTTCAGTCAATTTATTAACATAAGACGATTTCCCTGTATTCATACAATGCGCTCTTCTGTAAATAAATGTAATGATGTAACATTTTAAAGCGTTTTGTTCTGGCATTCAGATCTGGTTTTGTCTGCATCATGGAGAAAGATTTCATTATCAACCTTTTTCTTGGTTGTTGTTAATACTCTTGTCCACACCAAGAACCTAGGCATGACCACCACCAACAAAGGCTGTGTTCTGTGAAAAGTCAATAATTCTATATTTTGGAGGGATTTTGGTGTGGATAGTTCTTTACAAAGTTTATGAAGTTGATAAAGTGCTTTAAAATGTTTGTGAATGATTGTTCATAGCTTTTATTTTTCTCTTTTCAAAGGATAAACAGTCTGTTCAGTTCTCAGTTCCTGATTTCATCATGAATGTCTTTGACCGCAACATCAACATCGACGCTCTCTTCAGGTTCTCCCAGATGTACGTGGGCAAACGACAGACTTGACAGTAGTCACTCACCAGCTTTAACTTTGTTCTATCTCTGATGAATTCTTTTAAATCTTTTTTCAGATCTCACTCCACCCAGGTTCACCTGAAGAATGTCTACTCCAGTTTGGCACTTTGTATGTTCGTGGCTGCCGCTGGCTCCTACGTTCATGTTGTCACGCGCCTCTTTCAGGTAATTCTACTGGAAATCACAACTTCACCTGTACAAGTTGATTTTCTGTACTGTATTTTTTTTTTAAATCTACTTTTTGTTAAATTGTTATGCTATGGAGTATTTTACCAGAGCCCATAATGATAAATGGTCGTGAAGGTTTGTCAGTTGGTTTATTTGATCAGATAAAAATATCCTCCCTTTTATTTGTGTACTTAATTGCGCAACATCTCTGTTGTAAAAACAAATACTTGACCGGGCCCTGTACATGTACAGCCATATCAATTCGTTCATGCTGAAGAAGCCACCCAAGTCTGATAAATATGGAATAAAAACTCATAAAAAACCCAAAACACAAAGAGGTAAAGTAGTGTTGCCTGTTAATGTCTGACTGAGGTAAAAGAAGGAGTATTTTGTTTGTTTGCAGTTTCGATTTGATTTAAGATGTTACAGATGTCAGAGTGTGATTTATTTTCATGCTACATGGCACCTTATCCATGTTTTAAATCTGTAACAACCGTGGGTTTTAAAAAATCTGTTTGCTTCACTTACACACTTCTTGTGCAACGATCAAATCTTTTTGAGAGTAAAAAAAATGCGTCTGGTCATGATTCTGCTCTACCTGAGCCTCAAATATGTTTACATCAGCTCTGCTTAGCTTTTCACCTCCAACAATCATGTATGATATCCACTCTCTTGCAGCCAGTAGAAGTGATGGAGAGGTAGCTCAGAGAGGACAGAGAAACTGGTTGTTTGTGTAAAACCGGTAGAAAGTGTGAATTACTCACCTTATCAAACTGTTACTGGTTTGAGGGTTAAACACCTTAATGAGACGAGGTAGGCTACAGCATTATGTGACAGCTACACTTTGCTGTGAAGTCACGTCTTCAAACCTCACCACAGACTTATTTCCTTAGATGACTGAAACACTGAGACAAAAAAACTAATATTAACTATTGTGACAAAGTAGAAACCTGTTTTAGAGGAAACTTCAGGGTTTTGGTTACAGGTTGCTTCTTTATTGGTAGGTAAAGCCGTTCAGATCGCAACTTTATGTCCTTGTTAGAATAAAGAACAGTTCACACAAGAACAACCAACAGACAAAAACCAGTCTTGCAACATCTAGAGTCGAGATCCGTTTAGGTTGATTGTCAACTAGATGGTAGGACAACTGTAGAACTTAAAGTGCAGCTCAAGTCATCTGCTGACAATTTTTGTATCTTCTCATATTGCCAAATGTATCACAATGTATATTGCAGGGTTAGAAAATATCACAATTTCATTTTTCTTTCCAATATCGTGCAGCCCTACACAAAGAAATTCCCCTTGGTAATAATTTGTCATCTCACAATGAATACTATAAATTCCAGTCGATGATTCAACTGTGCTCAACACACCCACAGTTCAACTCATGTGTAACAAATGGCAAACATGGCGGAGGATATGGAGGTCGTTCGCAAAAGAGGCTGCAATTGATACATGGAACTGGTTTGCTTTAACTCACTACAGTTTTGCAGTACATTAGTTAAAAAGCCATAATAGTATTATCTTAGGGCTCTCAAAACTGAATGTGGTGACAGATTGTTAGTACGAAAGATTAGGGTGAATTAGTATTTTCTTTTTTTATTATCATAAAAAATTATATCGCCCATTGCTAATATGCAAAGGATTTTTTATCATTTAAAGCTGCGTGCCAAGCTGCTGGATGTCTACCATTCTCCTTTGTTCCTGGGTCACGCTGTTCTTTATTAAAATTCAAGGAAGGCGTCGCAGTGCCATGACGTCCTGCTGTTATCTAGCCGAGGAATCTGTTGCTATCTGGCTACAAAGATGTAAACTTACTTTATTTATAAAGCACGTTTGCTGTAAAGTTTTGTTGGATTTTAGTTTGGATTTTGGTTTGAGTGAGGTGAGAGTTGCAGCCTGTTTCCTGACCACCTGTTGTGCTCTGCATCAGGGTGGCGTGCTCTCGGTGCTCGGCTCGCTGGGAATGATGTTCTGGCTTGCCATGACGCCCCACAACCCTGAAACCGTGAAGAAGAGACTGGCCATCCTTGCAGCATTTGCCTTCCTTACAGGTAACCTGATGATGTTGATTAATTTGCTCAAAGGGCAGAACAGTCTGTCTGAACATGTTTCCCCTCTCTGTAGGTGTCGGCCTTGGCCCCACGCTGGACTTTGTCATTGCTGTAAATCCGAGGTGTGTAAAGATTAGTCTTTGCTAACAATTAGCTGCTGGCTAACTGTGAAACATGATTAAACCATAAACTCTGTAAGGAGAAAGTTATCGCAATGAAATACAAGAATATAGTAGTGAAGGGTTGAGTTTATGTAATTTGTTCTTGGAGTTTGATGGCCATAACTGGTAGTTACCATGATTAGAAAATAAAAGATCAAGAAAAAGAATGTTTATTACAGTAGCTTTTATTCAGGATTTTCTCCCTAAATGTTCGCTACTCTAAACATGTTCCTGGTTTGTTTCAGCATCGTTGTGACGGCCTTCCTGGGAACCGCTGTGATTTTCATCTGCTTCACTCTCAGTGCCCTCTATGCTAAACGCAGGAGCTACCTCTTCCTCGGAGGTAAAAACATGGTGTTTGTGTTTGAACATGATCAGTCAGCAGGTTTACTCGGATTTCACAGGCAAAATCTTTTCCCTCATCAGGCACACTGATGTCTGGCCTTTCCCTCCTGTTCCTGATGTCTGTGATGAACATTTTTTTCGGATCTCTGATGCTGTTCAAGGTACTTCTAGAATATAAGTAGATGGTGCAGCCCTGGTCGCAGGTACATTACGGGACGGATCCCCAAAGAAAAGAACTATAAGACAGAGTTGTGTCTGGGAGTTTAAAGAGTTGATTATTGGCCCCTGATTGTAATCAAACCATGATATTTATTATTATTTTATATCAGACTGTAAAAAAACACTGGTATTCATTTATTCCAACATTCCAGAGAAATGCATGAAGCTAGTTTTTATAATTTGACAGTGTATTTATTTAATGGTTGGATGTGGAGTTTACAGAAGAGTTCCTAAACTAAAGGGACTAACAGCCATGGTTAACTAGATGTTTCTCCGCTCTTCAACAGACACATTTTATCAGCAGTTTTGCCACACAGTTGCAAATGCAACCTGCATTATGTGGCTACAGCCTGGTGTCGTGTTACACATCATGGTCTACTCATTCACTGCATGCAGTTTCATAGGTTGTTTATACTCTCTTTGCCTTATAAACTGAACAGAAACATGCAGATTTCTCTCTGAATCTTTGTAATTTTCTGTTTTTCCTAACAGGCACACATGTATCTGGGGCTGCTCATTATGTGCGGCTTTGTCCTCTTCGACACTCAGCTCATCATTGAGAAAGCTGAAAACGGAGACAAGGACTATGTCTGGTAAGGATGCAAACTGAGCCTGAGCTCTTCATATAACCAGATGCCACACTAATGCATCATCCACAAACTGAGGTGTGCAGTCATCCTATATGCAAATTCATTCACATTTATCTTGTTTTATCTATCACTTTAGGCACTGTGTAGACTTATTCCTGGATTTCATCACCATCTTCAGGAAACTGATGATCATCCTTGCCATGAATGATAAGGTATCAATATTATTGCTTCATCTCTTGAATATTCACAGGATAGTTGATAGTAAAAAATTGTGTTGCATATGGTCATATGGTGCATATGGTGTTGTGATTGGTCAGATTGTAATACTAGTTTCCGGATATCTGACTACCTTTTGAACTGCGGGTAAAAGTGAAATAAAACTGCACTTTTCTAGATCTGACAACAGTTTACATCACTGATCATGCAGCTGCGTTGGTGATTTGTGGCACAAAATCATCAGAGATGCCAGTAATGACTCATGTGGAAAATGATCGGACTGTGCGGCTTATCTAACAGCTGCTCTTAAAGACTGATCACTGCATGTAATCAGTAGATTATAAGTTTTTATGTTAAAGCACTGAAAAAACTCCGCCTGGCATAGTTTATGGGCCGGTACCAGCCTGCCGCTGCCTGTAGAGCCGGAAAAGACACTGTGACTAGGCGCGTTTACCTACGCTGGAGTATAAACACATAGAGGGTCTGCGTAGCCTCCGCGGGTCCTACCGTGCAGAGACCACGGGCGAGTATAAACCCAGCTTTAGCCCAACAGATACATCTGAGCTCTGAAGATACATTTGTTTTTTTTTAGCCTGTTTATGTGCACACCACAAATCTGAGCATTATCAGATTTTTGGAGTTGTCACGCAATTCAAGTGATCATGTAGACAGCCAAATCTGTCAATTCATCTGAGAAATCAGATAAACACACGTAGATTTCTCCCCAATGTTCCGATGTCTTAATGCATGCATCTGAATATCTGATGTATTTAGTCTTCTTAAACCGTTGCATGTGCAAAGAGCACTGGGGGGTTGACAGCATCATTGTGGATGAAAAAGTGGCCTAAAGAAAAGTTTGGGAACCACTGAAGTAAGATATTGACCTGTAAACAGCTTATTAGTTAACACACTAGCTTCTAAAGCTAAGACCACGGCTGCAGCCATGTTCAACAAAAACCAAATATTTCATAAGTGCATGGGAACGTGCAAACTTTGATGATCCTTCTGCAGGCTCACCTACGAAAAACATGTTACGAATTGTACTTCCTCTAGATAGTCGGGTTACAATAATCTGACTACTTCCAGTTTTCTGATTATGATGTTTAGGTAGGTGGCCTCATTGCTGCTTTTACATGAAACACTTTTGATCCAATCAAACTTCTGATCAGAATAAAAAGGCATCATACAAACATGGCAGCTGATCTGATTGGCTTCGACTGGAAATGCTTTTCAGTCCGATGGAGAGGGGAGGTATTTCACGTTTGGATCAGCAGGAAAAAAGAAACATGTTTACAGGCATTCTGATGTTGAGTATTAATTAGCATTTCTACGGTCAAACGGTTCAAGATCGTAAAAGAAAAAAACATTCTTCCAAACTAGCAGCATCACACATTTCAAAACAGTGACAATCATATTAAATCTGTCCATCATGTAAACTTAAAGTGCATATATCATACTTTTAATTCCTTCCTTTTCACATGTAAATCATTCACTAATGGTTTATATAAAGTAGAACTGCAATCCTTTGGTCTGAAATCGTTGTTAGTACAGCTCCGCACACCCCTTCTTAACCCCTGTTGTGAGGTGCTTCTGTAGACAGTCTCTACATTTCACGCCACGCCTCCCTAGAGGTCACAGATGGTGCGTTCCAGTTGTCTCGGAATTCCAAGCGGAAGTCGGTTTGTGATGTCATTCCGAGGTAAACTGCATTCCAGTTGCACAAACTTGGAAAAAATGGATCCCTCCAGTAAAGCTGCATGTGTTGACAGATTCATTCAAATGAATCTGTCAATTTACCAGCAACACTTGATTAAATACGATATTTATGCAACACTTTACATTTTCAAAAATGTTATAATCAACAACAACGAGTACTAGTACTGTTATGTAGTGCTTTTTACATTTAAAAAGTAAAAGAAAATGTAAAGCAAGAAAACAAACAAGGGATGCAAACTGGGCGCAGCCATCTTGAAATTTGGGATCTCGGGGTACTCTGCAATTTATGAGCTCGGACTCTGGAAAAACGAGTTCAGATCGTCACTTCCGGCCAAATTACCTCGGAAAAATGAGTTCCGAGGACAAATGGAACGCACCAAGAGTGTTCTACTCGGTGCGACTCCACCCCCTTTTGGCTAGCTTTGTGGTTTCCTAGTAGCGATTAGTATATTTAGTATGTTTTATATCCTCAGGGAGGCAGCTAACAGGTAGCACACCGAGCTAACAGGAACAGAGGCTGTGCTAATGCTAAAAACAACCACCAGAATGTCATTTCAACTTAAAAAAACAAAACAAAGCTTGAATTCGTTAAAGATGAGCGTACCGCTTTGCTGTGTCCGTCGTTTCCATAGAGAGAAGGAACTGAGCCCTCAGTAAGATGAAGTCTTTTATGAAAACCTCTTGACACTGGCTGAGACTGCTGCAGTATTAGTCCAAAGAATTTTGCACAAACAAGGAGGCTTTCCTCCATCGATGCAGGTACATTTCCAATTTAAAAAAAAAAATTTACCTGCCATTTAGCAGAGGCTCTGATGCAGGGAGACAATATAAGGGAATGTGTGGGTTAATAAACCCAACAACCAGACATTTTGACTTCTTCTACTTGCAACTTTGGCATGACTAAACCTGGACTAAAAAATCACTCCGAGGGGAAAAAATAGCAGATCATGAAGTTAGTTACCCGGAGGTTCAGGACCATATTTAGCAGACCCGCAGCAAATACTTTGACGTAATACACAAGAAAACGTAATAGTGAATAAGGAAAACTAAACTGACTGAAAAATTTGACCCAAAAAGAATAATAAGAGATATATACACAGCATCAGGAGAGAATAAATTACATTTTTCTGCACCCCTGAGTAGGGCTGGGTAAAAAAAAATTGATTAATCGATTAAAATTGTTTCAAGAATAAAAAATCAATAATCGATTCATAACATGCCAAAATCGATTTTTTTTTTAAAGAAAGAAAGCTTAGTTTTTATTTGGCCATTCTTTTTTACTGTAGTGTTTTTGTTAACACAGCATTCTGTTTAGAAAGTAACACATGTTTTTTTTCCAAATAAATGTTACTGTTATGTATGTGACATGCCAGTGCTGGACATTTTTTAATGAAAACATGAATATTAAATGTATATAAAATACACACTGTTGAAAGGTTGCTTCAGTGTTTCAAAAACAATTGCCATTAGTGAGTGTCTAATATTCAAGAAATATTAATGTGACATGAATATCTGAAAATGAATCGATATTGAATCTAATCGAAATTGAATCGATTTTTGCTCTTGCGAATCGAATCGATTGAGGAAATAAGGAGTGATACCCAGCCCTACTCCTGAACCCTCAAAGTACACAAAAACATGTATGTAAGGGCTTAAAAAAGTGGCTTTTGCATGATATATCACCTTTAACTGATCACTTTATCCAGTGTCCATGTAAACATGTCAGCTGGAATCTCTGATCTGATCGGCCAGATACATAAAATATTGATGCATGTAAACATAGCTATTGATCACTTGAATAATCTAATAACTGCAGAAATCTTTGGTGCGTATCAAACCTTAGATCAGAGCTCAGTGTATCACAAAGACAGCGTTAGGGCTGCACAACTTTTTCTTCACAGTGATATTGGCCTGCGTCAGACGTATCCCAACGGCAGCGTTACCCCTATTTACATGATATGAGGAAGTCATGTTCTGTGTGCAACACTGTTGCAGTCAGCAGCACAGAGCGACCGTTGTGATGGCTGAAGATTGTGAGAGGTGTGAATGGAATATGGAGCTTGTGGTTGAACATATTTGGAACTATATTAGTTAGAAGAGAGACGACACTAAAAGCACAACTCTCAGTGTGAAACTTCGTATGACAAAACATCAAAGCAAGTTCACATTTATCTCAGATCTTCACGTTTTCCGACAGTGTTGTCATGTCTTCCTGACATCATGCAGCTCTGATCTGTCTTGTTTTTCTTTTTTTTCCTTTGAACTTGTTTTATATCAAAGAAGATTCTTGTTCTAATATCTCTGATTAACTGATTATTTAATTTGTTTTGTTCTTTTCCTACAGGACAAGAAGAAGGAAAAAAAGTAGAGAACGTGTGAATTGCAAGAAAATAAAAGAATTTAAAAAAAACCAATCAGGCAGTAAAGGCAGAATTTGTGCTGCAGTTGCTGCTTTTCACTCTGTCTTTATTTCTTAAATTAATTTGATGTGGTTTTATGTAACCGGATTTAGTTTGGGTTGAAGTACACGGATCAGTAGCACACGTCTGGGCTCTGATGGAGAACACGGCGGTGCTGCAGTGAGCGTTTTCGGCCTCTAGAGGGCAGTGCTGCCTAATGAAGACTCCCAGAAGCCTCATCATCGTCATTCATGTTACTTTTAACTTAGTGCCATAAGTTAACGGCTCAAATAAGCTTCTGAAACTGATTATTGATTGATGTCATTTGTTGATTTGCTTATTTATAGTTTTCTCAGTTCCCTTTAGTAGAATGTCACATATCTGAGTTTTGTTGATAGATCCTCAGAAATATTCTTCCCTCAAATCTCCTTTTGAGTGAGAAACATGAAGCTCATCTGATTCATGACTGAACTCATTCAGATGGCCATGCAGTAACCCAGAGGGTTGATGGAGGGGGGAAGGGGGGTGCCATCTGTCTCTTTTCCCTCTTCAACCATGATAACAGAGATCTGCGACCTATCTGGACACTCATCTTGTAATTTCTCTACAATCTGCTGTGTAGACGTTAGTTTGCCAAATCATGTGACATGAACCCTGTAATTTGGCATCTGTTTAAATTTTTTGGAGGGTAGTTGGGGGGTAATAAGTGTATACTGTGAAGAATTTATTTTATGGATGTAAAATTAAAACGAATAATTTGATACAACTGCTTAAATAAATGTGTGGAACGTATTTGACCTTGTTACATCTGCCGCCTCATTGATTTTGAGCTTTACAAATTAGAAGGAAATGAAGTACAGGAGCATTTATTTTATTCCTATGAGCTGGATTTAAGGATTTAAAAATTATGTCTGTGCTGTGACAGCTTAAATATTGCCTTTAATTCTATTTTAGATTCAATTGGGTTCTCTCAGAACGTCCATGAGCCTACCCACTCATTTAATCATACGCTCTATCTAGTTTTAACTTATGGCATTTATGTGAAGAACTATTAGTTTCTCCACATAATCCTGTTCTTTCTGATCATTTCCTAATAACATTTCAGTTTATGTTGACCATACAATGGCTGAAAGCAAGTGCCGTTATAGTAGATGTTTATCAGATGATGCAGTTACCAAATTTAAAAACGTAGTTTATCTGTATTTTCTACAGTACCATATTTAAATATGACAGAGAGCTCCTTAAGCTTGAACCCAACAGAGGTTGATCATCTCATTGATGAAGCCTCAGCTTTAATGCGTACAACATTAGATAATGTTGCCCCACTAAAAAAAGAAGGTAATTAACCAGAAGACTCGGGCCCCCTGGTTTAACTCCCAGCTGAGGTT
>JAVQJG010039927.1:0-12845 GCA_036024015.1 Craterocephalus amniculus | reverse complement strand
CGGGCGAGGGAAACATGGGCTCAATAATTTCATCCATCATATAGGGTCTTTTGGGCCGCCCTTAGTCTGGCTCCCCTGCAGAAGCAGGGAGCACGCAAACCCCTCCACCACGTTAAGGTGGCGGCCCAGGGAGGGGATGTTACCTTTTATTTGGGTTTTGTTATTTACGTTAAAGGCTACATATCTGAGCTTTTTTTAATTTTATTTTTAAAAGTAACGGAAAAATTACTTTTCTGAGTAATTTGTTATTTTTATGATGCTGTAATTCCGTTACTAACGCAGTTACTTTTAGGGAGAAGTAACGAGTTACTGTAATTAATTACTTTTTTTAAGTAGTGTGCCCAACACTGATGATATATTGTCTAAAAAATCTTAACGAGGCTAAAATACAATCAGTTAAAGTTCCTTTACTTAGCAGACCATGATGTCAAGCTGCACAAGTCTGCTAATTGCCAGACTGCCTGCCCCCAAAGATTGGAGTCGCTACCCCTGTAGGGCAATGATAGCTCCAGGAATGTACGTATGTAAGTTTGAAGGTCAGTTGTGTTGTTTTGATTTTAAAAAGTACAAAAATTACTCAAATGGATTTTATGTGGCCATCTGCCACATTCTCCATAGCCTAGACTGCATCATGAACAGGGATGTAAATCACCAGTTTGATCACTGTACCATATCATAACGATTAAATGTTTGCTCATATCTCAAATTAGTTTCGATTGATTTAAAGACTGGCATGTAGTGATTTCAGAGGTGATTGAACAAAGTTTATATAAACACAAAAAAGCGCAACTAGAATATCATTGAACATTTTTAACTGTATAACTCATATATCGAAATTAATTAATTTATTAACTGTTTATCGATTTTTAAATGATTTGTGTATTTTGGATCGATATAGACCATATGATCAATATATTGATGTAGATCGATGCATCATTACATCCCTGGTCATTAACAGAGATGCCAGTAACGTGTTAGAAAGTAACCCATTACAGTAACTGACTACACCTATTAATAATATATAATCTAACACGTTACAATGTCCTACTACGTAATCAAATTAATATTAATCATTTCCACTTTCATGCGTTACTTTAATCTTTAATCAACTAAACACAGTTCGCTTACCTTTCGAAATGACTCTTATTAGAAATCAGTTAGAATGCACGCTACAGCTGACGAAAACAGTGTTGTTATTTAACTCAACACACCTCCTTCACGGTGGTACAGAGATTTCGAGAACTCGTAAGCATGCAGTCGCCTTTCTCCACTGAAACTCGACCTTTTTGAGTGAAAATCGATAAAAACTCTAATCAATTCACTGCACATGACTTTAGAAAAAAATATGATATAGAAACTTATTACTGTGGTGCATGAAGCGAAGTCCACCTCAAACCAGTAACAAGATTGAATTTTTTTTACTAAGTCCTTTACTCATGTGTATGATGGTAGGGCAGAAGCATTGGTTGAATGATTTACAAAGTTAAGAGGAGACGGACTCTATGTCCATAGAAGGTGAAAAACAAGTAAAAGTTACAAGTTACAAAACATTGTAAAGTCACCGTTGTAACTAATGCACCTTCATTAAAGTATATGCAAAAAAAATCAGTTATCATTTTTATGTTTGGGGGTTTTAAGTAATAAACTAACTAGTAATCCAACTTAGTTACTTCTAAACTTTTTAAAGGATTAATCAGTAATCAGTAATCACGATTACTAATTCAAGTAATCTGTGGCATCACTGGTCTTTAACCAGTACTGGTTTGGGTTTTTGCTGCCTACGATAAACCTTTTTAGACCAAATCCTTGATCTGGGAAGCAGCTGAAGTTGTTCTGTGGGAATATGCTGCTTAAGAAAAATGATGCTGGACTTATTAACAAATAACATGATCCAACCAGTTTAAGATCAGCTTTTTTAGCTTGTTGGGAAGCTTTTATTGCGTTCATAGTCCTTCCTAATAAAGACTGTCACGATGAGTTTGCACAGGAATTAGGCAAAGAAGTGAATTATTTTGATTTAGTTTTGTTGCGTATTTAATTTGTTTTTCAAGGGGTGGGGAGTTCCCCCCTCCCACTGGTTGAGGGGAACACTGTTTTTTCTGGAAGGGGAACAAAGTGAATGTGTGACTTGAACAACACTGATCACGCATGAGCTCGTATTGTAGCTTAGTGTTGAATAGACTTTCAAAGAACAAATCTCCAGAGCTATAAAAAAACAAATGGAGGTGATTCCCAACATATCAAGATGCTTTATGCATCTCAAACCAATATTTAATATTCTCCAGAGCTTCATGGCTGTGTGTGACTGTTGGGGTGTATCTGAAGTGGACACGTTGCAATATGTTTTTCACCCAGAAGTTTTGGGGTTTGTGTGTGCAACACTACAGAATGAGGTGACCTCATTCTGACTGAACCACCCTCTGGGAATCCCCCAACTCTTGGTCTCACAAGGCCACTGCATCCATGCATGTGTGTTAGTCAGTGCAGCGCTGCCATATGTTGAGGTAATGGTCGTCCTCAGAAGACAGCTCATCCTCAAAAACAAACCGCTGGGTGGTCCTTTGACTATTGCTTGAAGGTGCAACATGCAAAAAAGCAGAAAGCTACAACAAAACTTCAAACCTGAAACTAATTCCTTGAACAGGCTTCAATGTTTATGTTATGAATATGCTGGGAGAAGCTGAGCTGCGGTGGTTTTTACAGCTGCGAGGCCTGACGTTAATGTTTTTAGGTAATGAATGCGAGATCGAGCCTTTGAGTCTGTTTAAATAAATTCCGCTTTTATTTGATCTTACTGGAGTCCATTTATCACACACACTTGTGAGGACGCTCACGCACACAAGTGGCTAATGGGCAGAAATGTAAGCCCCTTCATGGGGAGTATTAGCATGAGAGGGAACAGGCAGTTTTCCTTCCTGTGACTTATCTCCGTTCAAGAACAACATTATACCAGAGCTGGTGACCAGACAGGAAAGGATCCTTCACTCCGGTGGGAGAGAAGTGGGTGTTTTGTGTGTCAACCTGTGTGTTGGTGCCTCACATGTGCGCCAAACATGTGTTTACTTTGTGCATTTTGGCGAAAAACCACTCATCTTTGAAGCTCTGGGAAAGAAACTGTTTCCTCCTGCACCTGCCCCCTTGTTCCTCCTGAAGGACCAGACCTCCCCCTGGGCTGGACTTTGTTTCAACAGCAGCAAATTCCCATAGGAATAGGGACTGGTGTCATACCTACGGGCTAAAGTAGGTCATTCGCCAGGGTTAAAATGACTCATACGAGCCTTCTTTAGATGCTGTGGTTGAGGTTAGACTAAAATTACAAGGTTGGAGTTATGCAAAATTGCCATCAAGAAAAATACCTGACTGATACAAGCACAGAGCAGCACTCTGATTTTGGACATTTGCAGCACTGTGTGAAGGGGACAGGCCTAACTTGTTACTTTTGGTCTCTATGGGCTTTAAACTTGTAGCTTCCCACACAAACCTATCACAAAATGAAATTAAAAGTTTGCAGACCACATTGACCAGCTTACAGCAAAGTTAATCGGATTCAGGAATGCAGTCAAAAACTGACCAAAATATTATGTATAGTTTTGGGTATCGGATAAAAAACTCGACATGTTATGAAAAGGTTAGCATTAGCCCTTAGCTTATGGGACATAGTAGTACTATCAGTACTATGTAGTAGTACTACTACTACTATGTAGTAGTACTACATAGTAGTAGTAGCCACTTTGAAAATCATTATTTTAATTCTGATATTTAAAAGAGTTATAGGGAATATATTTATTAAATGGAAACCAGCCCTTGTGAAAAACTGTTTAGGGAGTCATGTTAGCTTTGCTTTGTAGCCAGTTAGCTTCAGCTAGCCATATTTAGCTTCTACTAAACAGCTAAATAAATGCACAGAACACACCAAGATGTTCTGTAGCATTTCTGGACTTGGCAGCTCCATTGCCATTGTTTTGAATAAATGCTGGCTGAAAGATGTGAAGAAGTTCATCACATTTTGGTACAGACAATAAGTGAAGAGCTAACTTGGCAGTCTGATAATCAGGCATACAGAGAGTGGGTTTTGCATCTGCACTGCTCATTCATCAGACTCCAACCTGTCAATTCTTTGACAAGGTCTACTTATCTCAAAAACTATTGACCCCAGAAGGCTGAAAAAGTTACATGGTATCTCTTTAACTAGCCCCTTTTAAACCCACAAAAATATCTTTTAGCCACTTAGCAACAGCAGAAATAAGTTGTAAATACATGACTGACATATTTCTAAACTTTCCATGCCAGCTCTCTGACATGGTCCCACCCTGTTATCCCATGCATTGTTGTTAGAGTATTAAATGAAGCTGCATTCAGTGGAGGATTAGCTTTCTGATTCCCAGCACCTCCCTTCCCCACATTACACCCTGTAACACGGACAGAAGTTTGTCCCAGGATTTGTCAGTCTCATCTCAGCGTACTGAATTACAGGAAAGCCCTTTCTGTTTCAACAAAAACTTATTCAACCCATTATTTAACTCTAAAAAATGAAATCCTTCTCTGTCTGCATCGGCACTTATGACTGATAATCTACACATTGTATCTAAAGAGTTTTTAAAAAAAGAATCGAGAAGTGAACTGTCAGCACATGACCCGTATACATAGCTGTGTTTACTCAGTTGAGAAATGTTCAGTACTGTATGTGGAGATAACCGAACGATAAGCAGTCTTACTCAGATTGTGGTATTTTATCTCATTTGTATTGCTTTTGATGTGGTTTGCTACTTTTAAAAGTGTAGCAGTCCATATTCCCATCATGTGGCATGGACTTTATGAGTCCATTAAATTCCAGGAGAACTAATTATGAAGATTTTACTCCGACATTTGTGAACAATTTTCTGCTTTTTTTATTCTTTTGGCTGGTAGCCAATTTTATGACCGATTTAGATTTGGGGTTTTTTCAATCAGCTGTTTGTGTCATGAATACATTCATCTGTCACTTTTTATGGCAGACTTGTCCAGTGCTTGTTAAAGCAAATTTCCAATCAGCCAATCATGCGTCAGCAACTCAACACATTTAGTCACGTAGACATAGTGAAGATGACTTCATGACGTTCAAACTGAGCATCGGAATGAGGAAGAGAGGGAATTTATGGCTGTTGGTCTGAGTATTTACAGTACTGGGATTTTCACACAGAACCATCTGTAGGGTTTTCAGAGGATGGTCAGAAGAAGAGAAAATATCCAGTTGTTGATGCCAGAGGTCAGAGGAGACTGGGCAGACTGGTTGGAGATGATAGAAAGGCAACAGGAAGTGCAGTAAGCACTGGTTTTAACAAAGGTCTGCAGAAGAGCATCTCTGAACACACAACACTCCCAAACCTGGAAGCAGGAGACCACACCGGGGCCCCTCCTGTCAGCTAAGAACAGGAAACTGAGGCTACAATTCACACACAATTCACACACACACACTGATGAGTCTCCATTTCAGCTCCACATCCAGATGCTGGACTCAGAATCTGCTGGAAGCATCACGGAAGCATGGATCCATCCTGCCTGGGACCAGCACAGCCTGAGTGCTGCTGCTGACCATGTCCGTCCCTTTCTGAGCCCAGTGGAGCGTCTTCTGATGCTGCTTCCAGCAGGATGATGCTCCATGTCACACAGCTCACATCCATGAGTTCACCGGACTCCAACAGCTCCACAGCCACCACATCTCAGTCCATGATTCCACCTTTGGGATGTGGTGGAACGGGAGATTCTCATCATGGATGCAGCAGATGTGTGATGCTGTCATGTCAGTGTGGAGCAGATATTGTGTTTATGCAGGACTCATTAAACACAACGTGCTGCTTCGTTTGAGGCGTTAATTCCACTGTCCCACATCACACACTTTACGGCTCCTGCTGTACATCACTACTCTCACCCTTAAAGGCACAGTAACCAACAGGCGCATTAAGTAGAACAACTGCCTGTTTTAGGACATAACATTTCCCCCCCAACCCCCAGGAACTCAAACAAACATTAGTCCCACAAATCACCCCAGTGTCATCATCACCCTGTCACATAGTCCCCATGCTAGACAGGTGGGGCCCTCGTCCTCTGAGGGCGTGATGGTGGCGGAGCTGCGCTGCGTGACGCTGGTGGGTCATCCCCCACCCGAACAGCTCCGGGCCTGGGCTGCCAACCCAACGCTGCCGACAACAGGGGTGATGCTGGTGGAGTGGGGTTGCAGACCTTATGCAGACGGTTCGCATGCCAACGAGTTCCGTTTTCCAGTCTGTAAGTGGCAGGCCCGAGCTGCTTAGTCACCTGCAGGGGCTCTGACCAGTATGACTACAGCTTATTTTGGCGGTGGAGGCGTTTGACCCTGACCCAATCTCCTGCTGAAAGTGAGGGGTTCTGCACTCTGTGCGTGGCATCGTACTTCTGTTTCATCCGAGCCTGTGAATCCGTCACCTTAGCTCTAGCAATCTGGAGCCCTGAGCTCCCGAGCACAGGAGCAGGCTCAGCTCTCAAACAGTCCAGTGGTTGCCGAAGTTCACGTCCGATCATGAGCAACGCGGGTGACACTCCAGTGGTGGAATGTTTGGAAGCACGAATGGTCAGGAGAGTTTGGTTGAGGGCGTCGCTGAAGGTCTGCCCTTCCTCTAGACATGCTCTGATACCATTTTTCAGAGTTTTATTCAATCTTTCCACGCCACCATTACTCTCTGGGTGATACACTACCGTCCAGATGTGTTTGATGGACCGCAGTTTGAGAAACTCCGTGAATTGGGGCCCGTTATCAGTTGTGACCACGCCTGGGAGGCCCCAGCGCCCAAACAGGTTGTCCAGGCGGTCGACGATGGTGTGCACAGTAATGGAGCTTAACTGACAAACCTCTGGCCATTTCGAGTGAAGATCGCGCACCACCAGCAGGTAGCGGGCATGAGCCGGCGCCCCATGAAGTTCTCAGCAGATGTCAACCTGGATATGTTCCCAGGGTGAAGACGGCCAGGGCGTTGGGGTGAGAGGGGCCGTGGCAGGTTGGCCTGTTTTCCCACTCAGAAGACAGCAGGCACAGTTACGCACCAGCTCCTCGATGTCCGAATCTATACCGGGCCACCACACTGTGTCACGGCAGCGCTGTTTTACCTTGACCATCCCGAGGTGCCCCTCATGCGCCATGTGTAACACTCTGGACCTGAGTGTCTCTGGAATAACTGCACGGTGACCTCGAGCTAGGCACACTGACCCCCAGCAGGAGAGTTCATCACAAAAGCGGTAGTAGGGGAGAAGCCTATCCTCGACTGTGGCAGGCCAGCCGTCCCGGACATAGGTGCGGAGAGTCATGAGGGCCTCATCAGCAGCTGAGGCCTGCTGCAGCTCCTCCAGGGTGACTACAGAGCTGAGAGGCCCATGCACAATGTGGACCCAGTCTTCATCGCCCTCCGGGTCTGATGACACTCCACCGATCTCTTTTGACACAGACGCAGCCCTTGACAGGAGGTCAGCCACCGTGTTGGCCCGCCCAGGCATCAACTCCAGATTAAAATTGTACTGGTTCAGCCTGTCAGCCCATCTTAAGAGTCTCATAGGCCTGTGTCCTGAGCCCTGGGTTGCGAGCAGTGCTATCAGCGCCTGGTGGTCTGTGCGTATGGTGAATGACCTCCCATATAAGTAAACATGCCAGCGTTCACAGGCCCACAGGCAGGCCAGGGCCTCCCTCTCCCCCACAGAAAACTTCTGCTCCGCTGGAGTAAGTGCTCGTGAGGCGAAAGCCACCGGACGTTCCACCCCATCTTGAGACTGGGAGAGCACAGCGCCCAGCGCCACCCCGGAAGCATCACAGGTGACAAGGGTGGGCGTGGTCAGGCTAAAATGGGCCAGCGTGGGTGGTGACGTGAGCTGCGGTTTGATGCTACGCACAGCTTCGCAGCAGGCCGGAGTCCAGTCCCACACGGCCCCCTTCCTGAGCAGCTGGTGCAGCGGAGCTGTTAAGTCCGAGAAGCGTGGCATGAACCTGAGGTAGTAGGCAGCCATTCCCAGGAAAGAAGACAGCTGGGATGGCGACTGTGGGTCTGGGATGGACAGAATGGCCTCAGTGTGAGACATAATCGGGGTGATGCCCTTCTTTGAGAGCCTGAACCCCAGGAACTCGACTTCCTCGACCCCAAACGTGCACTTTTCAGCATTCAGTGTGACCCCATGCTGCTCAAAACGCTGGAAAACCTGCACCAGGCGAGCATCATGCAGGGTGACGGAGGGTGCGTGCACGACCACGTCATCCAGGTAAATGGAGACACCCTCGATACCGGCCAGTATGAGTGACATTATCTTCTGAAAACAGCTCGGGGCTGATGAGAGTCCAAACGCCATGCGTTTGAATCTGAAAACCCCCATGTGAGAGACAAATGCTGTGAGGTCCATGCTAGTTACCAGAGGGACCTGTAGGTAGCTGTTGCGCAAGTCCATCTTGCTGAGGACAGTGGAGACATGGAAATGGCTAGTGAGCTCCTCAGCCGTAGGCAGAGGGTACTTATCGGGGATAATGGCTTTGTTCACGTCCTTGAGGTCCACGCAGAGTCGTAGCCCGCCCCCTTTTCTCTTAGCTATAACCAGGTTCGACACCCACGGTGAGGCGTTGACAGGCTCGATGACGTCTGCGTTCACCAGGCGCTGCAACTCGGCCCCTCCAGCGTCGCGAAGAGCCAGAGGAATGCGCCGTAGGGGCTGGATGACGTGGCGGACTGACAGGGCCACCGTAGGCTGGTGCACAAAACCTTTCACGCAGCCCAGCCCGTTGAACAGATGTGGGTAACGGTCTGACCAGGAAGTGGCGACCTGTAGGACGTGCTGACCACTAGCATCACTCACCGCAAACCCCAGGGCAAGGAACAGGTCTAGGCCCATAATGTTCGCTCCCCTCTGGGTGATGCAGAACTCAGCGTTAGGCGCACTTTGTTGGTCATATCTGACGGGGAGACGGGCTACACCCAGAGTGGAGATGGGAAAATGGCCGTAGCCCAACAGGGGTTTAGCTGCTGCTTCCAGAGGCACCTGACTGAAGAAGCGGTCATATGTGGCCTTGTTCAGGATCGACACTTTAGCCCCCGTATCCACGAGGAGTGGGATTTGAACTGTGCCCACTCGGCATGTGCATAGCTTAAAAGCAGGCTGTGAGGTCTGAACGGTGTTTATGGGAACAGCAGCAGAATTGTGGGGGGCCGGAAAGGAACGACAACAGCGTGCAAAATGATTCAGCTTGCTGCAGTTGCAACATCGTTTCCCCCGAGCAGGGCAGAATTGATCTCTAGCTCCGTGTTTTGAGGAGCCACAGTTACTACAGGTCTTGGTCCCACCCTCCCTGTGCCCTCTGTCCACTCTCTGCACATCCAAACTGTCACTCACCCTGTCCTGAGGCTCCGCAGTCTCTGTGTGAAGAACTGACGTACGCGACGACGTCATCGAGTCATGCGCAGCACGTCCGAGCTTGCGAGCCTCCATTAAGGCAGTTTCCAACTGTTTCCCGATCACCAGAGCACCAGCCAGCCAGCGTCATGGTGTCCGGCTCCAATAAAAGTCTCTCCCTCAACTGGGTACATGATGTTTTTTTTCTATTAACTGATTGACTATAAGTCATCCTCCAGGGCCCCAAAGTCTAGCCAGCTCACGTAAAGCGGACACGAACTGGGCAACGGTCTCACCCGGCTTTTGGGACCTCTGACGAAATTCGATGCGGTGCATGCGTCAGCTCCTCCCAGAGCTGAAATGCGCCTTCAAAGCTGCAGTAGCCGTGGCATACTTGTCACCTGCCAAGGGGAGCGTGGCGAAGACTCGCTGTCCCTCCTGCCCAAGACAATGGCGCAGGAGCGCGCACTTCCTTGCTTCTGCTAAGTCCACGTGTCCCAAAGCCAGAAAATAATCCTCAAAGGACTGCAGCCACCTCTCCCACGGAACCGCTGGAACGCCGGGAACAGGTAAAAAAGGTGGAGGAGGGGGTAAAGCGAATGCGGCCATCCTCGTTCGCCAAAATATTGTGTTTATGCAGGACTCATTAAACACAGCGTGCTGCTTCGTTTGAGGCGTTTATTCCACTGTCCCACATCACACACTTTACGGCTCCTGCCGTACATGACTACTCTCACCCTTAAAGGCACATTAACCAACAGGCGCATTAAGTAGAACAACTGCCTGTTTTAGGACATAACAGCAGCAACTTCTGAGAAAGATTTCCATCACCTTGTTCAATCTTATGACACCAAGAATGAAGATGTTCCGATGGAAATCCTGTAGCGGTTTCAATCCTGTACTAGAAGGTGGACCTGATAAAGGGTTGGAGGAGAAATATACTTCTAAAATAGGTATTTTTTATGTAGTATGTTAATATTTGGTCTTAAAGATAATAAATTTAGTTCCAATCCATTTAACAACTGGATCTCATGATATGAAATAAAATATACACATTGGCCCACAAAATCTTGTTGTTTCAGTCCCATTTCTTTTTTCTTTGTTTTTCTTTATGTGACTCCACATTTATTGTGGTGATCAACATGCTGCATCACTGTTATTGTACCAACACATCGATGTTCACTAAACATATCCAGGGCGTCATTAACTGGCCACATTTCCCAGGAGAAGATAGAAAAAGACAAACCACAAGTCTTTCATGACACTAATTACTCACTGCAAAAGATAAAGCTTCAGTTGGTATCTGCACAATGTTTTAATGCTCTCTGTACTTCGCAGTGAATCTCAATTCTCTGTTTGTAGCTGTCTACATGCTTTTTATAGATCTTCATAAAAAGATTTCCGTCACATCACGAACATACATTTTTCAGGTTTTCTGGTTTCAGCTGTACATGCTGCAGCAGAAAAAAAGCTGTCACCTGGCGCATTTCCATGAACTTGTGTAGAGCAAATAAACTGTCATCAGATGGTGGGAGTGTCAGATGCCTCATACGTCACTATCACAAGAAAAACAAAAACAAGGAAGGAAAAAGTGGAGCAAAGTCTCATGCAATCATTTTCAGCTGTTGTGATTATTTTTCTCATGCCAGTGGGCATCGGTAATGTTCATTTCACAGGATTCTTAAGTAAAACAACTTTAATACAGATTGGCATCTCACTCATATCAACTGAACTGAAATAAATTTAAATGGATTAAAATTTGATTCAATTAAACTGGAATTTAACCAAACTTGGAAAGAGTCCTGGTGGTGTTTTTGTGGCGAGTCGGTGGGATATAAATAAAGAAGATTGAATTTAAATACACTTAATCTCTACAAGCACAAAAAGGTGATTGTTGTGATATTTTTTAGGGCAGGAATGAATAAAATGTGCTTTTCAGTCTACAATAGTCCCGCTTTGTATTTACTTGGAATTAAATGACACCTTACACATCAAATGTGGCTCCAATACTTTGCTATAATTTCATTATTTGCGGAAAGTTGAGAAAATGACATTTACCACCAGGCAGCAGTCCATGAAACTGTAGGGCTCCCAAACATCACACATGTCCACCACTGTTTATATTTTGCTGCCTGCTTCCATCAAACTTCTCTAGTGTGCATAAACTCTGCTTCAGTGAAGAAAATAACTAGGTTTGTGGTTATGATTCGTGATATTTATCAGAAAATCTGAAGCAATCGAAGGTCTTCTTGGTCACGTACTTTGTGGGCCCATGCCTTTACCCAAGCCCCCTCCCGAATAATGAAGTCACGCTACCTTCTGCTTTGGCCCTGAATGCAGACGAAGTTGTTTTCGCCTGTCTGTCCCAGTGACTAATAACATCATTTTCAAGAGGACAGTCATAAACAGAAACAAGTTTTTTTACAGCAGACTCAAAGAAGCCCAATACCCAAACTTTCCCTTACAAACAGCAATAAATCATAACTTCCACAACCCTGCAGCTCGCATGAAACACCACACACACACAAAGCAGAGTTCAGGGCCTTTACTAATAGACAGGTTGGCTTTATTCAAATACTTTCCTAAGTATAGCAAGTCCTTCTGCATCAATCCATGAAATTAATCTGAAGGGATTTTGTGTTTTTATCCAGATAACTCCGTAAACCTGCTTCTTGAAACAGGCCACACTTCCAGAGCTGTTTCCACTTGAGCTTATTGTCCTAAATGAGCTTCACACACCCCGAGCAGACATCATCTGATACCTTCCCACACCATCATCCCATCGGCTCACAGACAGCACTGAACTGTATTGATTAGGCGACAGAGCTGTGGTGTCTCCCAATGTCTCTCCCACATATCCGCACTCAGAGCCAGTTCATTTCCAGGTTTTTCCTGCTCACAAGATAATGATGCAGTCAAAAAGGTGCCAAGATTAAGTAACATGTACTTTGAATTACATTACTTGTCATTGCTGTAAGCCGTATTCAGCCGTTGATTCAACCGTTCCCCACCCAGCTTTAACCTTTACTCAGACATTAGCTTTAACACAGAGTAATGCTTTACAACATGTTGAACAAAAAACAAAAGTTCAAAAAGTGACATTTTCTGATGTTCATGTGACTTTATTTTGTGTATTTTAATGCCATACCACCATGCAGACAGTGGGAGTATTATTTTCCTACAGTTTTGCATGTATGGCTCAATGCATAATACTGACATGTAACAAGATGCACTGATTTCCTAAAAAAATCATAACATTTAATAAGATAAGATGAGTTAAAGTAATAATTGAAAAATAGAAGCTTTTTTGCGGGGCTCAGTGCAGGAGGTTAGCTTACAAGCTAAAGCCCAGAATAAAGGCCTTTACACACCTACTCCGAATATTTCGTCCGAATAATTCGCACAGTACTTTAAAAAATCGAATCAATGTAAAGTCAATGGAAACCTTCACATCAGTGACGAAATTCCAT
>JAVQJG010039903.1:0-13337 GCA_036024015.1 Craterocephalus amniculus | reverse complement strand
ATTTTTATGTATTATACTCTTTTTTAAACTGTCTTATTTATGTCATTTGTGTTGCTTCTCTGCTGTACAACCAATTGCCCCATGGGGGACAAATAAAGTGATTGATTGATTGATTGATTGATTTTTAGAACAACAGGTAATTTGATCAGCACAGAGTTTAACAGGTTCTCCATAACAGCATCAGGCGCAGCATGGGAGGACTTTGCAAACCACTTCAAAAGTAAAATCAGTGTTATCAGATCCAACCTTTTATCTCAACGACAAGTTTATTTTTACATGTCTGAAGCATTGTTCTTACCTGAGGAAACACTGTAGTTTTGTCCTGGTTGATGCAGAGATGCTTGGTTGAGTTTTCTCCCAGCTAAACCCAACTACCTGCCTGTTAGACCCTATTTTAATGTCTCTTTTAAAAACATTTTATGGATTCTAGAGCCTGAGCTTTAAACAGTAAACTTCTCTCTTCAGACGGATGTTTTCTCTTCTGCCCATAAGATGGAGGTGGTGAGGTCCCTTCTGAAGAACAGCAATTTAGACCTGAACAGACTTGATAACTACAGACCAACTTACAGTTTTTTAGCAAGATTTTAGCTAATTAAATTAGTTTTACATTTTAGAAAGATATCAATCTGGTTTTACGATGAACCATAGTAGCGAGATGGCCCTTTTAAAAATTGTTAATGATCTTTGGTGTAATTTAGGCTCACAGGAACTTTCTGTCCTGGTTCTGCTGGATCTTAGTGCCGCCTTCAACAGTTTATAAATGTCTTAATGGTTTTGGGTCTTCTTATTTATCTGACCTGCTTTTCGATTTACAAGCCCTCACGGACCCTCAGGTCCTTTTTGGTTGTTCTTAAGGCTAAAACCGAAGCAAAACATACAAATAGGCCTCATTCCAAAATTATGGCCCTCGCTTGTAGAAAGGCCTTCCATTGGGGCTCAGGACCACAGAGACTGTAGATGTTTTTAAAAACAGGCTCTAGACCCATCTTTTTAACTTAGCTTTAATTGAATTTCTTATTTATTTATTATTATTTTTATTTATATATGTTTTATTCAGACATTTATTTTTATCTATTTCATCTGTTTAGTTATTATCTTATGTCTTTTCTTAACTGATTTTATAATGTAGGCTACTTTTTATGTAGGTTATGTGTGATTTTATTGGTATTTTTACTTTTTGGCTTGTTTATACTCATTTATTTTATCCTTTGTTTCATCTTCCATCTTTTATCATTTCAACTTTGTAGCTCCCGTGTTTCCTTATTGGGACCCTCCACATTAGACGTTTAGCTCAAATTATGATTTTACACCATTTGAGTTATAGAGATAGACACCAGAGGGCAGAGTCTTATTTCTATGAAAAGAGGAATGACATGTGTCTGTGTGTTTTGTGTGTGTGCGTGTGTGTGAAAACTGAACAAGAGAGCATGTTCAGGTGTGTATATTGATCTTTGATGTTTTATACTTATTACTCTTTACATATTTGTTTTTACGATGTAAAGCACTTTTTCGATTCATTATGTTTGAAAAGTGCTATATAAATAAAGTTTGGTTTGATTTGATTTGATTTAATTTGATTTGATTAATAGGTCATTAAGAGTCTTGAGCAGAAATTTAAGCCATTCGTTTGATATGGATAAAGAGTGGTGGAGCAGAGAAACATCTACAACCTGCAGGACTGGAGCACTCTGCCCTGGAGAGCGATGAACTCCAGGAGAACATAGCTAGTAGCTAGGAGAACATGTACTGTAGCTAGTGCATAGTATGGAATTTATGTTGCAAATACATTTTTTAAAAGTTCCGAACACGCCAAAGTGCTCCATCCTACAAAACTGATCTTTCAGCTGCTGCACAAGAAACATGAATCCTGCTGATAAAACATATTTGCAGTTATGATCAATGAAATTAGGCTGCCATAATAATCTCATATATTTTCTATAAATCGTATTATTTAACGTTTGATTATTTTTTTAATCTTTAAAGCAGTTGAATGAACATTATCCAAAAATTCTGATTCTGATTCAGTTCATGTGTCTTGCCACCAATCAAATTGAAGTTATGCATTTTTGATGTGATATTCAATCTCTGTGGCCCTTTATTAATGGTAACATCTAATTGGTCTCTGAGGGTGTGTATACATGTGTGACAGTGTGTGGGTCCTGTCACTGTGTACCTCCGAGTGATGGTGCGTCCTGGCTACTTGGCCACAGGAATAACCCTTTGGCTGACTGGCAAGCACGCATGACTTTCACCCAGGAGGTTGTGGGATCGATTAGAATGTGGCAGGACAACCAGAGGGCCCGGGCGGGGATCGATTTGGGCGCGCATGACTTTCACCCGGGAGGTTGTGGGATCGATCCCCACCCGGGCCCTATGGTCGTCCTGCCACACATGTTTGCAGCAGAACAGGTCCTGTTGAGACATTCTGAGGTCTGCATTACAATGCAAAGCAGTGACTGTTGGCAATGGGAACCAAAGAAAAGAGTGACATTTCCAATCCAGGTTCTATCTGGACAGCTAAATCATTAACTCATTATTTTTGTCAAAAAAACATGAAATGTAACTTGATGCATATTTGTAAAAGAGGAAAGAAAGAGAATTAGTGTTCTCAAAAAGCATCAGCAATATATTTACTAGCATTTTTGTTTAAGTAGAAATATTTTTTCCAATACAATCACTGCCTGAAGCAACAACAACTTTAATAACCTTTGTCATGCTAATGTTTGGAGAGTGTCTGTATTAGTTGTGTCTAGAAAAGCCAATGACTGACACAAAATGATTCTATGCATTCAATCCTTATGCTATTTCTGTCCTTCTTTAACATCAGAAAATAAGAAAAATGAAAGTTTTTTTCCGTTTGCACCGACACAGATGGCCTGCATGACAAAACTTGTTATGTTTTCTTTACGCACCTCCCATGAAAGATCTGTCGAGATAGTGAGTCAGCCTCCAAACACTGTGACAGCCTTAAACGACATGCCCTTTGAAAATAAAACTAAAACAATGACCTGAGAAAGCTCCACCTCTTCACCAACACTTGAGAACAACAAGAATCTGAGAATTCATCCACTGCTCTCTGGAAAAAAAGGCACTGATTATGGACTTAATCTTCACAACTGAAACAAAAGAGGTAAAGTAACCAAAGGAACGTGTTCTGCACAGAAGCTTCCTGAACGCTCTGCTTGATGTGCGTTTAGCCTCATTCACAGACAAAATGGCTTCGTACTCAGAGAAGGACTTAACCTGCCCTGTTTGCCACGACATCTTCAAAGATCCAGTCGTGCTGTCATGCAGCCACAGCTTCTGTAAAAGCTGCGTGCATGCCTGGTGGAGGGAAAAACTAATAAACGAGTGTCCGGTTTGTAAGGCAAGACCCCTGAGTGAGCCGCCTGTGAGTTCAGTGCTGAAGAACCTGTGTGAGGCTTTTTCACGGGAAAGAGCTCAGAGCTCTGCTTTGGGATCCGAGAATCTTTGCAGTCTGCACAAAGAGAAACTCAAGCTGTTCTGTCTGGATCATCAGCAGCCCGTCTGCGTTATCTGCCGAGATTCAAAAGCCCACAAAAACCACAGGTTCAGACCCATGGATGAAGCGGCGCAGGATCACAGAGAGGAGCTGCAGAACTACCTGAAGCCCCTGCAGGAGGAAATGAAACTGTGTGAAAAAGTTCAAGAAAACTACGATCAAACGGCCAAACACATCAAGGTCCAGACCAGACACACAGAGAAGCAGATTAAGGATCAGTTTAAGAGATTTTACCAGTTTCTACAAGAAGAAGAGAAGGCAAAAATCACAGCAGTTCGAGAGGAGGAGAAGAAGAAGAGCCGAGTGATGCGGGAGAAGAGCGAAGCACTGAGCAGAGAGATGGCAGCCATGGCCGACACGATAAGGGTTGCAGAGAAGGAGCTCAAAACTTCCAACATCTCATTCCTGCTCAACTACAATGCCACCTTAAAAAGAGTTCAGCAGCGCCCCCTGCTGGATGATCCACAGCTGATCTCAGGCGCTCTTATAGATGTAGCCAAACATCTGGGCAACCTGGCCTTTAACATCTGGAACAAAATGAGGGGGATGGTTTGCTATTCTCCTGTCATTGTGGATCCGAACACGGCTCACCCACAGCTCAGCCCGTCTGATGATCTCACAGGAGTGAGATATGAAGAGAGACAAAAGCTTCCAGACAACCCAGAAAGGTTTGGTTTTCATCAGAGCGTTCTGGGCTCGGAGGGCTTTAACTCTGGGAGTCACAGCTGGGACGTGGAGGTCGGAGACAGCGCCGACTGGGAGCTGGGTGTGGCAGCAGAGTCTGTTCAAAGGAAGGGAGACGTGAAGTCTGGACTGTGGCGAATCGGGTTATCCGACAGCACGTATGCAGCTGCCTCCCCCTCAGAGTCACACATCGGCCTCCAAGTGAAGAAGCTGAAGAGGGTCAGAGTTCAGCTGGACTGTGAGAGAAGAAAAGTCATGTTCTCTGATCCTGATACAGAAACGCACATACACACCTTCACTCACATTTGTACCGGGAAAATGTTTCCTTACTTCAGCGACAAAAGTGGAAACCAACTAAAAATATTACAAAACCACGTGTCTGTTACTGTAAAGCAGCTATAGGCTTAAAGGCAGGTTATACAGTCTTGTCAGAGAGTCAGAGAAAGCCAGAGTTTAAAAAATTCACCTCTTTCCATTGGAGGTCATTCCAAAAGCCCACCTTTATAACCTGTGCATGTGAACTGCCTTTTTAAAAAATAAAATCCTAAATTTCAACTCAACTGGTTTGATAATAAAAAACAAGTCTTTGCAACCAGGGTAATATTATTTTCTGCACCACAGGCATTGTCCTGAGGATGTTCCATGGTCATGTTGGAAATTTTCTCCATTTAATTCTTCACAACTTATGTTTTAACATTTCTTACATATATAACCTTAAGGACAGCTAAGTTTCATCTTCTTTGTGATTTGAAAAAGTAAAAACAAGCTTATCATGGGTTTGAGAACTTAATCTTCAACATGTGCGACAGAAGACTAATTTCGTGCATTTTATTCAACAGCTTAGTCTTTTATATAGAGCCAACAGACTCGCAGTTAGCTCTGTGTTATTACATCAATGACCACATGAGGACACCCCCGCTATTTCATATAATGCCTTCAGTGGAAACAATGTACAAAATAATGTGTTAAAGCATTCTTGTTAGAATTGTTGACTGTATTTTATTTACTCTTCTACAGTTATGTGATATGCAATGTTCCTCATCCTTTCATAGAAATACACAAGTATTATACATACAAAGTCCAGCAGGGATATTAAATACTTTTTTATTTTTTCATTTGAAGACATGAACAAATCTTTCTTTGTTGTTTTTAAACTTTTTTTTTATCAATAATTTCTCTTACTGTACATTGATTTTAAATAAATGACTGCATTACAAGTTACAAATCTACGGTATTCACTGTATCTCTTTTTTTTAAGTAATAAAGTGCTAGTTCTACTTTGAGGGGTCATGTGTTGAATCGTAGATTTGCTATTACTTCAATAAAAGTTCCTTTGCCGAATGGACTTAAATTGACTTTGTGATTAAAAAAAACAGCAGAAAGACACAATGTAATGTAAATGAAGATCTGGAGCATTAACAAGTAAGCATTAATGGTTTTCACAAACAGACTTCATGTCTAAATCTTAAGTTATAAAAGACTGGGGTTAAAAGAAAGAAAAAACCCAGAACCATGCTTAACCATAAAGTCAGCACAGATAATGGACCAATTAAACATTTGGGGGTTGACTTTTACACTCAGAGATACCCTTTTACATTAATATTATATTATATAATGTTTTTTTATATAATTATGGTATTATATTTATGGTTATTGTTATTATTATTATTGTTGTTGTTGTTATTATTATTACTGTTATTATTATTATTAGTTAGTGTAGCAGTAGTAGTACTAGCAGTAGTATTGCAAAATAAACCCACATTTAAAAGATTCATTTTCATCAGATGCTGGAATTTTCATCATAAGACTGCAGCTTAAGGTTCTTTAGGGTCGACCTGTGTAACTTAAGTTTATTGTACAGCAGTCTTCATTTATTCACAACATTTGTTGTGTGAAGGCTGTTTTAAATTCTTTTATGTATGCATTGTTTTTAATATAGGAAGCACTTTGAGTTGCCTAGGCCTGAAAGCTGCTTTAAAAATGAATAAATTTGAATTTGAAATAAGTTAATAAGATAAATAAAAACTGAACAAGTGTGCGAAGTGTGAAGCTGAACTCTAATCTCGTATCTGCTGTTGATCACTCTTCTTGTCAGATCAGAGGTTTCATATCCTTTCTAGTTATGTACAGAGTGTGTGTGCACGCCCATGTGTATGTGATTGACCAAGTCAGCAAGACCCGCTCACGCTAGTAGGAAAGAAATCTCAAATTTCATTGTAAGTCCGACCTCAAAAGGCTGGAGTGGTGAGTAATGTAATCTCTCATGGTTTTTATATATTTATGATGGAATATTTTCCTTTGTTCTGTTGCTGGATTGTTAAACATATTTTTACCAATTTTGGATCATTTATCTGTAACACTTCTAAAAATGTTTAGAAATTAGATGTTTAAAAAAAATCCATTTATGTGATTTATATATAATTGCAGAAAATAACTGAAACAAATTAAAATGTGTTTATTTTCTCATGAAATTTTTAGTATTTAAACAGTGATTAAAATAAATTTTTGATCAACTTGCAGTTGTGTGAAGGAACGTAATGTTTGACACTGAGGTAAACACAGTGCATAGGTTTGTTTTGTGCAAACACAAATTAGGATTTTAACTTTTCTTCACTTTAGTAATTGTTTCTTCAGTCTCAACTCCAACACCATTTCTTTATGAGATTAGAAAACTGTGAGACTAAATTAATCAAGCAAACATAAACTACGTGGGAATGTCCAACATGGTTTCTTTTTTTCATCTCATTTCATTCTCTTTTATCCTCTGTATTCATCATCGTCTTTTACTCACTGTGTTTAAGTGTTTCAGCTGCCATGGGACGTTGTTATGACCAAGCAGTTCTGGTGGGCGTGGCCTTGTTGCTATCGACGGTCCAATGCGATGAGAGCTGCAGAGGAGTAGATGGGCAGGCAGGACAGTCAGGAGCATCTGGGAGAGATGGACGGCCTGGAGTGAAGGGAGAGAAAGGAGAGCCAGGTAACACCTATCCCCATACACAACCACAGAGGAGCTGTTTTCTTCCTATTTACAGTCAAACTGCTGATTTGCAGCAATATAAAAATCAAGTGAAGTCATCAGTTATTGTTGGTTTAATCACTGACGTCTGTCTATAGCCGTGATGCCTGATGGCCCAGTGGACCCGACCCTCCTGCTGACGCTGAAAGGCGAGAGGGGGAGTATAGGTCCTCAGGGGCCGATGGGTCCGAAAGGTTTCCGTGGTAATTTGGGAGCATCTGGTAAACCTGGTGTGCCTGGTGTCCGCGGCCCAGACGGGAAGAGCATCGGCCACGGTAAAGACACAAATGTGACCCTGCAGTCAACTGAGCATCATGCTAGTGAAGAGAACGGCTGGATTCACATACAGCGAATCATGTTAGTTACAGAAAAGCTCATGAACAGATTACATCAATATCTCTAACACAAAGCCAGACAGAGAAGTCATATGAATGAAACTGCACAATGTAAGCATGGAGAAATGAGAGTGACCTTGGTCAAATTCCAGCGTTTACCCACTAAGAAACAAAAAACTACCAATACACTCAGGATTTGCATTTAGAAGATGGCGGCATGGTTCAGGTTTGCAAAGCTGCATCTGAACAAACCATTACACCACTAGAAAGATGTCTTAGGGCAAGCAAGACCAAAGTAGAGATGGTTTGTCACAATGTGAGCTTACTGGAAACAAAAACAGAACATGGACAAAAAGACCTCACAATTATCAAGCACGGTGGTGGAGGGATGATTATTTGGCTTATTTTGCAGCCACAGGGCTTCCTTATCTTGTATGCATTGAGTCGACCATTAGATCCACTGTATGAACCCCGAGTTCAACGAGTGTTATGTTAATCACACCAACACATTAACATGCTATGTGTGTGTGTGTGTGTGTGTGTGTGTATCTCCTCTGCTTTCAGGACAAACTTCCTCCAATCAGGGAGCCTATTCAGCTTTTTCTGTGATCAGGATGTTAACCGACTACCCTCCTTATGACCAGGTTGAGTCTGACACACATCACACCTCTTTGTCTCGGCTGCTATTCATTTAATGTACAGCACAGAAATCCCATAATAGGATGGAGTTTGTTTTTTGTACACACTGGGATGCTTCAACTTTCTGTTCTCTTGCTGTATCAGTGCAGTTACTTGTAGTTTCAGATTAAATTTTTGCACATCTTTCAATCACACATTTTTATAGATATTTCCAAATCTGAAACTCATCAATTTTTACGTTTCTTGCTGATGATGATGATTCATTTACATCCCGTGTGTTTGTGGTTGCATTAGATAATAAAGTACCAGACGATTGTTGTCAACTATCCTGGTGATTTCAACCAAACAACCGGAGAATTCATCTGCAGACTGCCTGGTGTTTATTATTTCACCTTCCACTCTGTCGCCAAGGTAACGCAGTATTTGTTGAACTACATTCTAAGCAGCGACAAACAGGGCCGTAACCAGGATTTTTCAAATACTGAGGTCAAATATTACGATAAATCTTATTCAACAAAAAAACATCCTAATATGGTGACTTTTCATACATTTTTCGAAATGTGAATGAATAGAGGTAAAATCACAGGCCCAACAAGCAGATGACCATGTAGTTGAACACGTTTATTTTAACAATTACAGAACTGAGTGATCACAAAAGTATTTATTTGTGTGTGTGCGAGTGAGTGAGTGAGTGTGAATGTACAAGAGTGAGGGCATGTTGGTTTCCGAAGCTGAGTTTCGTTTTAGAGAAGTGGTTCTCTAACACATTTTAGAAATGTACTCCCTGTGGTATAATTTCTCAGCTAAGTACCCCCAACCAATGCAGAGCTTTTTGTTTGGAAACAGAAGTAAACAGGGGGATCAGCGCCTATTTGCTATAATTTGTACAAAAAGAAACACTTTGTACTTTCAAATATAGGCATAGATTACTTCAAACATGTTATCAGTAATTGATGATCAAATTCATGGGGATATATGTTAAAAACCTAATATGTCCTTTCATATTGTTTTTTCCCTCCAATATTTTACAGAACAGAGATGTGTTAGTCAGGTTTTTCCATAACTTGCTAAACTCTACCCATGTTAACAGAGGCACAAATTTTAGGATAAAAAAACCTGATCAAATAAAATTATTTCGTATAAATGCAAAATTAGGCTGATGAATATCAAGCATACATTTTCTTTTTAAACTAACAAATGTATTTTCTTTATATTACAAAATTATCAGAAATTTAACAGACAATGGTTTTGTTATTTTTTTTAAGTATCGCTTGGAGAGTCCCAAAGTACCCCTTGAAGTACATGCACACCCATTTGAGAACCAGGGTTTATGGGAATACTTCCCCATTTTGCTTTGGCTTTACAGATCCCACCCACCATTTAAAAACTGACTGGTCTGCAGAGTTGTTTCATAAGAACACCTGTGGTGCTTAGCAGTCTTTCTCTGCGTAATACCATCAAATATTTCCAATTCCGTTGTCAGATATTTCAGCCCCGTTTTAAAATGCTGACAGTAAACTGAATACATGACTTTATTTCCAGAAATACAAGTTAAACTGCAAGTTTAACTTTCCACCGTCATTCAGCCCTCCCTGAATGTAGGATTCATTTTGAGAGACCTTCAGAGAGATGGCATGAGGCTCAAAGTTGGTGGATGGTTCATTACCTTTCCCAGAAAGTTACTAGTTACTAGTCACTAGTTAGAAACTCTCATACTGCACAACTGAACCGTGATGATATCAAAATAAGTTATCGAAGTCATATAACCTAAACAGAAACACAAAATTTAGACCGCTATTGAGGCTGCTAGCTTAATGCTAACTTAAAATGGGAAATCCCATAGACGTGCTAAATAATTAGCATCGACGCTACGTCATTCCAAACAAGAATTATAATGGCGAACATGAGATTCTCTTCAGTAAAACTTAATTCTGTACATCTCATTACTTACAGGCATGCATTTTCTGTGTTCCTATAAAAACTTAAGATTGATTCAAACGTAACAATCTTTTGTTCATCTTCTTCTATCTTTAACACAACACTTAGGCAGCTGTAGTACGTCTGTGACTCACTAGCGCCTTCTACCGGAGTGGCAGAAATACTGCACATCAAGAGCGGTAGTACACCAATCAGTCACAACGGTTTTCATTATTTGGAGAGAAAAATACCGAGGACATGACCTCGGTGTCCTCAATGGTAGTTACGGGCCTGCTTAGAAGGCTTAGGAAGACCCTGGTGGACTTGTTTTCAGATGCAGAGCATTGTTGTCAGATGTTGTAAATGGACAGGTGAAAAAGGATTATTGTGGAAGGGTAAATGAAATTGAGCAAAAGCTTTTGAAATTGTCTTGATTCCTACTGAGGTTTTTTCTTGAATCTTTCACCTTCTCAAAAATTCATTTCACACCATGAAACCGTTGCAATTCAAACTTCAAAATCTCTTTTTGTTTACTGGCCTCACTATCACCTCATCATCTTCAGATCTAAAAAGCAATGCTGTTGTCAGATGTAAACTCACAGGGAGGACGAAGTTTAATATTCCTGTTTCATGTTTGTCTTTGCCTTTCTTATGAACTGTGGTGTTTTAAATTGCAAGCAGCAGACTCTCCAATGGGGCACAGCATCTTGTAAACAGCACACATGATGGTTGTAATGCTTTGGATCGGCTTTTAGGAAGATTCTTAAAGAGGATGGCATCAGATCAGTGTAGCTTTGTTCAATATTAGCCAACACTGACAAGACGCAGGGCTGCTTTGAGTTTGAAACCAATTTGCCCTCTGACTGTTTGGTTTATCAGGAGTAATGTCACAGGACTGACAGCTTTACTCATGACTCTGAACAAGGTCTGCTGTCAGACAATCTTTTCATTTTCCCAAAAACAAAGCCTGGCTGCTTTCTTTAGATAAAATCTAACCTGACATCAATTTACAGCCCATTAGAGTAAAGTCTGATGTTGCCTATTTGACCACCAATCTGAAGATCAACACAGCTTGGCGTTTAAAGGAATCAACAAATGTGCAATATTCAGTCTTTTTTCCCTGTATTGCTTTATTCATGGTTTAAGTTTGTCCATTTATTTAATATGAGTGTTTCTACCTGACCAATTCAAACACTACTGTCTCTGATTCGCCCATCAAGCACTAACTATTAAAACAAATAGGAAAATATCTGGAAAGCAGCAGAGAGACTTTTTCTTGGGATTTTTATAAGGACATAACTATAATACTGTGGCAACTGAAGAATGGTGTTAGGAGGTAAAGAGTCTTTGTTTTTATGTGTGAAGAAACATCTATTCTGTCCTGTACCGTCCTGTCCTCTTATGCTTTCTGGGGTCAGGTCGAGGGGGCTGCAGGCGGGCCCATGCAGACTTCCCTCTGCCCAGTTAATCCAACCTGATCTCACAAAAATATGTGAATATCTAGCTGAATGTTTGTGTCGGTGTAGTTGGGAATCCAGCTGATATTGGAGTCTCCCAGGACCACCTCTGGTTTCCGGCAATATTGTTGCTCCAGGGTATCCGGGTTGCTATATTCATGATTCAATTGATGCTTGTGTGGTTAAATGCCATAGCTAGACAACATTTGCTGCTAGAAAATATTTGGGTCTGAGGTAAAGGGAGAGTTTGTGGGGTGCATTAGGGTTTGGGGAGTCTGGGGAAGTCCTCGTCCTCTTCAAGGAAGGGAGCGAGTAATAGGGGCTCCAGTCGTAATCCGGGTTGTTGCATGTGGTGGTACAGTTGAATCTGTGCTTTTGGATTGAAAGAATGTGTTTTTACTCTTAAATGGTGGATTGTCATAAATGATTGAAATATTTTTTTAGCCCAACCTATAGCTGTATGGAGGGATATTGTGTTTACATTCTTCCAGGAGGAGGGGTTTGGATTGAAATGGCGGAATCAGTGATGTCTTTGCTGTGGATAGCATGAATAAGTTTACTGATGCGCCTGTTTTCCTGGTCCTGCTGGATGTGAGATGAGAGGGTTGCGTGTACTAATATGGTCTGGTTGAGGGGTGTACCCTGTGGTGACTGGGATTTATGTCTGTGTATTCACCTAAGAGGGGTGAAGAAGGAGCAGTGGCTGAGCCCAGGTCCTGACAAAATACACCGTTAGTCTAAAGCACTTGGAGCTCAGAGCACTTTCCAGAGTAAGCTGGTTCAAGTGAGTGAGCGAAATTTGTTTATTTCAGGGTGATTATGGCTGTGTAGATATCTGAAAATGACCGGACATGTAAAATTTAGTGTGAGATTGATGAATTTTCACCAAATTTTATTGTGTTTTGTTGGGAATGAAATCCAGTGTATCCTCTGCCATGACCACATGTTATTTTCGTCTGCTCTTTGTGTGCCCAGAGTTGAACCCTGATGTGAACACACTACTTTTAGCAGACAAACTGTGTCAACTATGTCCCCCTCTGTGTCACACACTGACAGCAGCAATATTCACAAAGATCTGTGATCTTTTATCCATGTTTTTTTCACCACAGACTTCTCCCCTGCTGTTCTGACAGGCAAATCCTTCCAGATTTCCTTGACATTGTTAAAGAAATATTCTGATTTTTTATCTATTCTGCTTTGACGTGCACCGGAATGCTACCTCAGGATTGGCGGAGGGTCTACTGTTGTTTGGCCAGATTAATCTGTACAAAAAGTCTTAGGAGCAAAAAAGGAAGAAAAATAACACATTTATTTAAATTTGACCAAACCAACAATCTTACCATGAGCTCAACCTTTTCCACTCCGGATGTGCCTGGCAGAGAAACTTCTTTCTTTTTAAAGGTTCTGCAGAGTGCTTATTATCAAAACAGCAAATGGATCTTTTTTACTTTAGCCTTTCATTTTTGCTGCTGAGGTGAACTGAAAGAATGGAAGTGGAAGGGGCTTATGATAATTAGCCCTGAAGGATTTAGGAGACCATAACCCTTTGGCATTTCAGTAGGTCGCAGGCCGGACACTTGGAGTGCTGCAGGAATGCCAACAGGTTAATCTTTATTTCCCATGTTCAACTAGAATCTAGAAGCAAACATATGGTGTAAGATAGCTGTCAATTAGAATTTGTGTGCACAAAACGACAACCGTGCATAATCATATAAAGTTGTGCATAGACAAAAAATTGTAAATTCACATCTTTGTAAAATCACACA